>JANIJG010004776.1:6588-16851 GCA_024611175.1 Megaceryle torquata | reverse complement strand
ATTGCTAGTGGAAAAAAAGGCAAAACTATTCCCTGTATTTCTCTTGAACTATTTATCTAATGGAAAAGTCTGCTTTAACAATGTTGTTTCTTCAGCACTTTATGAATTAGTATGAATTCTTTTTGATTAATCATATATTAGTCATATATTTATAGAAAGAAATTCACTGTCCTTTATATTCAAATTATATTTTTTACATTTTCTTCCATTATGATATGTTACTGTTTTTGTGAAAACTGAAAAAGCTAACATTTCTCTGCTTTGTTCAGTAGAATGTTACAAAACACAGCTAAAAATTCACAGCTCTCAATGTATAACGAATAAATTTACTTGCACCATTGCACAGGAACCTTTGCATTCTCCTTAGATTCTTTTCTCTTATAGGTATATATCTACCACATGGCACCTTACTGGCTAATACAAGCCTTAAGCAATGGAAAAAGAGATAAGTCAACATATATTATTCAACAGTGTGACAAATTGTACCAAGAAATACTGAACAGTTTTAGTTATTGGAGCACAGGAATATTGTGAAATTTCTTGCTCTATTTTATGAAGCATCAAACTGTTCAAAATAACTATTGCTTCTAGATGTCATCCATACATCAACTCAGGCCAATGGCAGCAAAGTCATAGATAACCACCCATGTAAAGGATTTGATCATAAAATGGAAGCTAAAGCAGTGACAAGGCAGAGATAGATGTTTGTTTTCAGACTAATATCCCAGGGTCAGAGTGCCTAGACATATCATTGAGGAATTTCAACCAACACTCTAAGAATATTAATCTAGAAATGTGTGATAGCAAACTGAAGAAGAAATTTAATGAAGTTTTCTGATTGTCCAAGAAAATATTTATAGTAAACTCATCACAGATATTGGAATTTGTTCTTGCACAGGGTCTGTTTCCTGAAAATATCAACTTTGTCCTGGGCTTTAATGACAATTTTATTTCTCATTTGTTTAATTTCACATGGTTGTTAATAAAGTATTTGAGGAAAAATTATAGTGTAAAGTCTTTATCTCTTGAATGGAATAGTAGAACAAAATAAAATAATGTAATGACAGTCATGCACTACTAATTCTAAGATGACTGTGTTTGTACAAAGTGTTGTTAAGGTACAAGATTTTTTAACATCTTCATTTGTACAAGTTAATAACACAAGATAGTGGGAGAGACATTTCAAGAACAGGGCAATTAACATTGAAAGAACTCATCAGCTTCCTAAATCAGCCTGTTTGTTTTCCAGGATGTATTAACAGTATTTGCAAAATATGGTATTTTGATGTTGAAGATATGAAAAATATAATTTTCACCTGAAAAAAAATCTGAAATTTAGGACAGCATACCTAGGCCTTGCTTCTGATAGTAGATTTTTTTTTATTGTGTATGAGTGTAGAAGCTGATTTATCAAAATATTCAGCAATGCATGCTTGTCTATTGGAGGTCATGGTCAAGCCCATAGTGAACATTATTGTTCTGGTGTGGGATTGGTTTCTTTCTTACCTTTTTTAAAATGCAGTGCTCTTCCAGTTTGTTTCTGTGCATTCTGTCTATTGCAGTAGAAAGAAAAAAATAATCTGACATCATGAATAATTTGTTCAGTCTAAAATAACTCTTAAGAAAATCAATTTTATGAAGTGCACTGTACTAGATCATTTAAACTCTGTATACTTATAATGGAAATTTACTGGTTTGACAAGCTTTGGGCCCTGATGATTCTGTAAGCACAAGATGAAAAGAAGTACTAGTTTTTAAGCTTTCAAAAAAGAATTCTAAGCCATTCCATTAAGGTAACAGCTGACAGAGTTATTATGAAATGTAAATACTTTTATGTATGAATGTTTAATTTTATATACATAAACACATACATACATACATTCCTGCTTTCCAAGTGAATCATCCATTAAACTATTACACATAAAACAACTCTAAAGTACTGATTTCTGGCTTGCTTATACAAAATTTAGACAAAGATAAATGAGTGATTAATTTATTGATGTCACTCTGTCATTCCTACTCCTTTTACATTCAGCAATAGTTTTGTTCCTAGTTTTCAGAGTTTTGGGTGAGCTCAGGTGTATCTATGGTACAGGTATATATACACACAAGAAACCTCCTTTATACTATGTTAAGCTATTATAGCTGTGCAGATCAGTGACTAAACTACAGTGAAAAAAATGTGTATTTTGAAATAGATAAACATCAGAAAATAGTAATTTATGAATATTATTCTGAATTAAGTAGGCAGATGTGCTGTTACACCTGCTATTTTGGAGGGACTTCACAAGAAAAAGAAATGTTTGCTGCTGTAGAAACCAGTTCAGTTTTAAGTGCTGACTCTCAGATGTTACTTAAATTTCCTGAGATTTATCTTTCTGTTTAAGACCAAAAAAAGGCTTAAATAGCAAATTTCTTCAAAAATTGATGCATATAAATCTTTTAAGTCTAGAAAGCAAACTAACAACATCCCAACATACTGGACAGCTCCTTAGTCATGAGCCTACAACAAAGAGAAAGGACATATGGTTAAGCAAAATTGATGTGAAAACACTTTAATTCCTTGTTATTCTTTAAGATTTTTTTTCTTCTTTCTTCATTTAACTGTGCAAAAAAAAAAAAAAAAAGAAAAAGGATTCTCTGAGTTGCAGGTTGATTAGTTAATTTGGCTCCACATCCTTAGAGAACTGAAGCTGTTCTAGAGAAAATCTCTGGAGCCCTCTTCAGGCCAATTTTGATGCATTAAATCCGTGTAAGAAGAATCAGAAAATAATTATTAATCATTAACTGTGAAAAATTAATGCAAAGAAAAATGTTAACATGATTGCTATCTTTATGTCTTCCATTTCATTGTTATTCTGAAAGTCTTTCTGAACATTTGGGAACTGCAAAAGAACATGCTGTTCAAAGTTATGAGGAGGAGAAATTGGGTATGAAACTTGTTTCTAAAAAAAGGATTGGCATGATTTTGTCTACAGGGAGATCAATGAAATAATGCATTGTATTTAAATGCTTCACCCAAGAAAAGAGAACAATATTAATTATAGCCTTTAGCTCTTTTCATGGCAATCCTTTGGAAATTATAGTTCAAGAAAAAGAACAGATGTAATTTAAAGAAGTATTTCTTTGTAAGATATCCAATTTTATATTTTTCTTAGAAAAAAAAGTGCATTTCAAAGGCGGACTTTGTCTTTATTTAGATATGCATTGTTTGCATAGAAGAAATGAACTGCAAAGATATTCCGTTACTGTATGTTGTATTTACAGTGGTGTCCATGGTGCTAATCTTCTTTGAAGGAAATAGAGGAAATCATGACAGTATGTTAAATCACAATAACTTTGATGGTGCCTGCTGAAGACCTTAAAATTATTGCTTGTGAATTTTAATATGATTTTTTTTTTGTGAGAGTTTTTTAGTTGGTTTATTGTTGTTTTTTTGTGTTTTGTTTTGTTTTGTTTTTCCGTTTAGTACATGGAATTCTATCTTACAATATCAACTTCAATAACTATGTAGAATAACTTAAATAACTATGTAAGGAGAGAACAAAATCTTAGAGGCCCAACTCAAGACAGAAGGAAGGACATTTAAGTTAGAAAATGTATCTGAATTAAGGGGACTTTGCAATTTTATGTAGTGCGTCTCATCACACAGACATATAGATGCCCTTTGTTAAAAAGATACTTGATACATTAGACTGCTAAACCCCATCAGGCATCTTGGTTACATAAAAAACCCTCTGAATTCTGTTTAAGACCTGAGAGATCTAGCTCACCAAATTCACTGAAGTTAGTTCTTAAATGGGAATCTTGTAACATAAAATAGCTGGATACCCTAGTAAACTTTTAATTCTTTTTAGGCAGTTGTTTTGAACTAGGAATAATTTCTGTATCAGAAATTTGAGCTGCATCACAGGGAGTAGAGTGAACCTACCTTTTGTGAGTTAACTGCAGCAGGCAGCTCATCCCAACACAACCACTCAGCTCACTCCCCTTCCAGCAGAAGAGGGGACAGTATCAGAAAGGTAAAAGTGAGAAAATTCATGGATTGAGATTGCTAATTTCATAGGTAAGGAAAAGATGTGCATGCAGGCAAAGCAAAATAAGGAATTTATTCACTACTTCTGTTGTCAGGCAGACGTTCAGCCATTTCTGGGAAAGCTGGGCTGTCAAGTATAACGGTTACTTGGGATGACAAACACTGTAACTCTGAATGTTCTCCCATCTTTTTCCTTTCCCTAAGGTTTTCCCCCTCTTTTCCCCCTTCATCCCCTTCTGATCACGACATCATGCAGTATGGGATAACCCTTTGGTCAGCTGGACTCAGCTGTCCCAGCTGTGTCCTCTCTTAACCTCTTGCACACTCCCAACATCCTTGCTGGCAGGTCAGTTTAAGAAACAGAAAGGCCTTAACACTGGGCAAGCACTGCTAAAAGACCCCTGTGTTACCAAGACTGTTGTGGTCACAAATCCAAAATACAGCACCTTACAGGCTACTGTGAAGAAAATTAAATTCCAGCCAAAACCAATATGCTACTAAAATAAGCCTATTACTGAAAATAAACGAGACAGAAAGTAGTCAGTGGTAGATGGTCTCCTGACACAGACACTTGTTACAGTAGTTATAAGTGAAAGCCTTCTTAGGAGAATGCAAATGCAACATAGCATCATGAGAAGTTCTCCAGCTGTAATTAATTGTCTAACCAAAGATAGCAGTCTAGGCTTTCAGAATCAATGGTGAGAAATACATGCTTTAAAAAGACTATTAACCTTTTTACTGCTGTCTCAAAAGACTATTAACCTTTTTGCCATTGTCCCCCTCCTTTTCACACCTGGGGCCTCACATCTGTGCTTGAACAGTGACCTGGTTTAAAAAAAAAAAAATAATAATTCCACCACATTCTCTCACAGCTGGTACTTAACCTATTATATCAACCTATGCTGAAAGAATTCTGGCTTCCAAAGTCCACATTTTGTCAGACTAGGACTTAAGCATACTATTTACTACATATGAATTCCACTAGAATTAGAATTATGCAGAATATTTAATTAAGATGTGCACTACTTATGTTTGCAGGTTTAGGAGGATTAGATGGCACATAAATGTGCCTCTTAGTTTGCTTTTGGCAACATACATGTTTAAAGGATGCTTAAATTGAATTTAGAAGATCTAGATTTATCCTGTGATATCTTCACAATGATTTTTTTTTTCAAATGCATTAAATTTCTTGGGCTTAGTTTCATAGTTTCAGTTAAAAAAAAAAATCAGAAGTCTGTGTGGTGGAGGAATTTTTTTTTTCTTTTTTTTTTTTTAATCTTTCTACTTTTTTTTTTTCTTCAAGGAAATCCTTCTGTGATTCTGTGATATCAAAGATAAAAAAAAGTGTCCAAATAAACTGTGGTGGTTTATTTCTTTTTTTTTATTTTATTTTGATGAAGGTATATTTACCTTCTAAGAAAATTAATTTTAAAAGTATCTGTGAACAGAATCACCTTACTATTAGTTTTTAAAAAGTATAAATTCATTTTATTACTATTATAAAATTCAGTTTTCACATTTTTGTGGAGTTTGGAGAAGCAGAAAGAAAGTAGAACTGAAAATTGACCCAAACTAACATTTTCCTGTTAGTTCCCATGTTACTGAAACATTTTGTTTCATGGAGATAGATTTTCCAGACAAATGTATTTTGACAGTACTTAGAGCACTTAAAGCCTTTTAAAAATGGTATTTATTAATTAAATCATACCTGAAGAATAGAGTTTTGAAGCAGAAGAGGTTTTTTCCCTAGCTTTTATAGTACCACAGGGTATGATATTAAAGTACGTCCCTAAGCGAATGATTTTGTTTTACCTTAATCTGTGAGGTGTTCAGGGGCTTCATTACAAATTCTCCCTTTCCCCCTAGAATAGTAGTCAATCCATTTTTCACTAGGTTCATTTATATTGTTAATGGTTCAAAGAGCATTTTGAGTAGGTAGGTAGTGAATGATGAACTTAAAAACCTTGTTCACATAGGCATTGATGGAACTCTATTTTTATATGCTATTTCTCTACTTGCTACCAAGCTTCAAAACCAGTGAGCCTGAAAAAAAAAAAAAAAAAAAAAAAGCTTAATAAAGGGACATGTATCTTCTTGAATCTGTCTTTATTTTTTTTATCAGTGACTCTGCCTATTAAATTTAAGAGTTCCTTATTTTGTTTCTACAAAGTCTTTGTTTTCCAATACATAAAACTATCCCTAAAATTTCCTCTATTTCCTTCAAGACAAAGATGTAGTCTATGCAAATCCTTTAACCTCAACACTCTTACACGATCTGGTCACCCTATTTCTCTTTTTAGGTAATGGTCATAGACTGTCATCTCTAGACCACAATTCATCTTGTCTGCACTAGATGCCTCTGTCTGATCAGACTAACCTTGATGTCGACCACGTATCTCTCCACTGCTTATAAAAACAGCAATCTAAAAGGGACACTAGTTCAAAAGTAGGCATCTATATATGATGAAAGGAATTCTCATTCTGTGTTATTTGAAAACAGGCAAATGTGTTTTATGTTTTGCATTTTGTTTTTCAAGCACTCAGAAGTGAATACAGTTCTGGAAACAATTTTCTATTATGAAGTATTCTTCAGATATATTAAGTACAGTTATTTTCCTAAAAGTGATTATGCAAAGAGTTTATATTCATCAATATATATTAGACAGTCAGGTAAAGAAGGTTATGCAGTAATATAGGCAGAGTATTGGGAAGATTAGTTCCTGGATTGTGTTTTTTGTGTTGGAATTCAGACCCTATCGTATTCAGTAAGAAAAAAAGTTTTCACTTGAGCTAGTCTAGGATGCTATTCATAATCTTACTACTATAACCCATTTGCTAATGAACTGAAGAAAAATCATTTTACCTGTTTGCACAATTTCACTCTTGAGTTTTTCTGCTTGTAGTTCATATAGCCTTGAGTCATTTATTCCTTCTGGCAAGCTATCTCATTTTGAAACAAGTATGTAAAAAATATGTCTGAATGCTTACCTTGCTGATAAAATAAATTTTGAGTATGAAAATACATTGTTAAAAGGGGTGATTTTATAAAGAGGATTTTGCTTTCAGTTACATACTTATAGTGTGAAAAAAAATACTGCAATGACAGGGTGAACAACAAGAACAAATAAGAAACAGAAAAGAAAAAAATTAAGAACTAGGCAGAAAATTGTTTTAATTCACCAATGTTTCACAATTATTTAAGTAGTTGTTTACAGAGCAGCAAAGGAAGAAGAAATTCTCAAAAATATTCTGGTTTAACTGATCTCTGTATTTTTCACAGGTTTATTTGAATGTCTCAGTTTGGGTATAACTGACTATAAAGAATACGTAAAAATCAGAAAATAAGCTTAATACCAAAGAAAGCAATCTAGAATGTTCTCTTTTGTTTCTTAATTTTTAAGTGGAACCATATGTTAAACACATTATTGTACTAAAGGCATGCTGCAACACAAATGAAATTATATTTACAGCAAACTAACAATCACGCTTTATAAATAATTCCAATCATTTTCATTTTAGTTATTTGATGATTGTTTGGTATTGAGAAAGTCTATGTGTAAACAAGCTTATCTCAGTGAAACAAACAAATAGGAAAATAAATCCCTGGGTTTTATTTAAAAATGTCACCACACTGGAACCAACATAATAAGTTTATGTGAGTTTATTTACCATTTGCCATGTCCCCAAGATGTTGCCTCTTACTTCCAAGCAGTTCCTGGAACACTACAGATAGCAGTAACATGCATTTAAACTTTTGACAAACTCCGGAGACACAGCTCAATGCATTATAGGAGGAAACTGTGAAAGTCTGATGGTTTTGAGTACTGGCTTTCTAGCATTGCTAAACTTTACTGGGCATCTAATATATCATAGTGTATGAACAGCTACTAGTCTAGAAATGCAGTATCATTGATAAGGACTAGTCTGACCCTTCATTATCAAAATGGTAGCTTTCATGATGGAAAATATGTATATTCTTGATGATATAGACCCTAGATTTTATTTTCGTAAAGAGATTAATTTCTTGTATTGACACTTTACTGGATAGACAGGACCTAGTTATTGTATATTTGAGTTTTTGATTCCTTTGCTCTATGATTATAATTTGCTTTGTAAGGATGACTGCTTGGTTCTAATAACTTTGCATTGTACATGCTGATGATACGTGGATAAAATCTTAAAAGAGAAATAAATTTTTTTATGATGCTTTCTTCTATGTGAAGTCAGAAGGCTGTGTTTAACTGCTAACACAGACATTGCTTCTAGTCATGATCAATAAATCAGCAATACAAGACAAAACGCAAGGGAATACTTATATGCCAGAAACAGACAATATAAATTGGTAACTTCTGGGTTTTGGTTCAATATAATTTCAATAATTTATTCAATATTTTCACAGGCTAAAGCTGATCTGAAAGTTAAGACAAGTGATATTTCAACAATATCTGTACAGCTCTAGCAAACTGGACTAATGCTAATCCAATGAGCTAGAAAAACAAGGAAACAAACATCAACCTTTTAATAGAATTATTGCTAGCTGCACAATCTTGTAACAGATTTGAGGTTGTTTACAAGAAGGTGACAGAAACCCTGGTGACAAATGCTGATTTGTTTTAGATGCCAAAAAAGTCAAAGAAACCAAGCTTGGGACTACATTCCTAATAAGGACCCTGGCAGTTTATGCTAAAGAAAAATGGAAAGTATTAAATAGGGAAAATGATAGCCCCTTAGGTGTAAGACAGGCACCCTGTCTTACACGCTCCTGGACATCTGACTCCTTAGAGGGTTGAGCCTGGATTAGAACTGCTACACATGGGAGTTGGGAATCCAGAAAGGATGCAGTCAGAGCACACGTCCCATTCCTCTGGGTTCATGGTATAAGCAGACCAATGGTGCAAGACTGATGTCAGTTTGAGGTGTCTCTGTTGTAGAATAGAAGCCTTAGGCTAAAAATTGCTATCTACCTGCTAGATACTTCAAAAAGTATCTAGAACTTCAAAACATTCTTTATATAAAAATGAAGAAACTTAAAAGCGCTAAAATGTACAAAGGATCAATTAGGTGACTCGAGTCCTTAGAGATGTCACAGACACTACTGAAAGATTCCATAGTGAAAGTGATGTGCTCGTATATACTGTATGTTAGGAAAGTCTCAGGAAAGGTTAAAAGCAAGTGCAAACAGCTAAAGAATAAAGACATTTCCTAGAGCAGAGAGGTGTTCATTAAAAAAGGTGAAGGTGCAGTAAATTAATAGTAAGGATCATCAATACATTCATCTTAGATTAAAACATATACACCTGTCAGTTCTGCTATTGATGTTATATAAGGTGTGCTCACCCACAGATGTTGTGGGTGCAGATGTGATTTTGGCAGGAGAGTCTGCAGACACTGCAGCATGCAAAGAGATGACAGATTCATGCCCCAGAGCCCGGGACAGAAGAGGATTTGCAGATTAAACATGGCTACAGCTCCTGATGCTGGAGACATGGGCTGGAGATTACAAGCATTATTTCTCTGTTATCTTTATGCCCTGAAAGACAAATGAGGAGACAGAGAAGTAGGAAAACCCCATAGCTGTGAAGAGGGAACACACGTGTATTAATTTTCTTTCTTTTTTCTGATAAGCAGAAGGTTGGAAGGGAGCAAAAGGAAATAGGAGGAAATCTATGATAAGGCAGTAGGAACATGGGCAAGTTTGCTCTGCCCTACACTTCAAAATACATCTTCATGTGTGGGCAGGGATTTCCAGAGTGATCTCTTTAGCAGCATGTTTAAACCATACTGAACCAAGATTGCTGGCTATGGTCCCAAACACCAGACTTACGTTTCTTGGTGTAAAGTAATCTAGGTGTTGGGATATAGGTAGCTCTATTAGGAGTAAGAGCAGGAGCACAGTAATGTCTGTGCCAGCAGCAGTGGCAGGTTGAGGAGCAATGCTAAGACTGGTACGGGGATTACAGCGCTGTGGCAACAGTGGTGATGATCTTCCTGATTCATGATCAAAAAGAGGAAAGAGAGACAGACATGGGATCTACTTTCTTTCAGTAGGAAGAATCCAGTAGCAATGTAGCAAGAGCTGGTCAGGGATGGTCATTATTCTTGGGCTGCCTAATCTTGGAGGTATGATTCGATGTAGACATTTTGATCAAATCAGTACAACTGTACTTGAATGCTCCTCTCCTCTCCTCTCCTCTCCTCTCCTCTCCTCTCCTCTCCTCTCCTCTCCT
>JANIJG010004775.1:29955-48163 GCA_024611175.1 Megaceryle torquata | reverse complement strand
GTCCTTTACATATTTATAAACATGAATGAGGTCAACCCTCAGCCTCCTTTTCAAGCTAAAGAAACTCAGCTCCCTCAGCCTTTCCTCATAAGGGAGATGCTCCACTCCCTTAATCACCTTTGTGGCTTTGCGCTGGACTCTTGAAAGCATTTATGTAGAAGCGTCCCCAAGAGCTCACGCCACTGCAGCAAGCAACAATGCTTGCCAGCTGACACAGTTCTAAATTTAAGAAGCTTATGAGACAGTAACATTTCTAAAATTCATCATGAACAGCATGTTCATGGCTTGAGATGGCAATGAGGATGCAGTGAAAACTGGATGGTTTAAGATGAGGAAGAACTGCCTAATCTATGCAGGTGGAGGTTTACTATATTACTATAACTTTCAGACCTCTAGTCTGGGAGTAGAAATATGTGACATACATACTCAAACATCACTTAATTCTGTTTTCATTATTAAGACATATAGTCTAAATAATAATAATAATAAAAAAAAAAGAAAAAGAAAGATTAGACAATAATCACTACTTCTATGAATACCATCACACACATCGATATGTTCATTTTTTTGCATAACTGCTGGAAAGTAATTTGTTGTGCCCTGGGGGGTACCATGTTTGAAAAGATCTGGAATACTCAGTTATGAACACTGCATGTTTAATTAGCCTAGAAAGTTAAAAGAATAAACTCCCAAAATAATCAAGGAGAGAAACCCCATAGAGAGGTTATTTCAGCTACAGATCTTTTCAATGTCTTTTTCTGGAGAGCTTTCAGTAGAGACTGTCCTCCTCCACACATGTATTGCTTTTTTATATATCACTAAAAATGTTAAAGAGAATCAAAAGAAGACGAATCCTTGGCTAATCTGAAGAGTCTATAAATTCAGAGACTAGGACCTTGACCTGCACATTAGCTACCTAAAGTATGATTTAGATGGAACAACCCCAAGTCCAAGACTGTGATCCAGGATGTCTTTCATTAGCTGCTTCTACCTCGTACTGGAGATACTTAAATGCATTAGGGGTCTTAATTTAAGGTTCTTGGAAATGTCAAGAGCTCTGCTTCTGTACATGACCAGACTTGCCTGGCCCCATCATCTCAAACCCTCTCAGTTTAGGACAGATAATGTGTGAAACCAAGAGCATCATTCTGTTTAATTTCTTGTGGGGCTTCATTTCCATTTGATACACAGAAATGGGAGCAAAAAATGCATGATCTTTTGAAGAAAATAAACCACCAGTAATAGCAGAGGTTGCCTAAGTACCGTATGACAACACAGTGATTAGACCACTCAATTGGAAAGTGAGAACTGCATGCATCATGTACTCTGTGAGGGGGTTAAATGCTGGCTTGCAGGGATAACACTCAAAGGCAGGTACTTGAAGTGTTTAGACACTTGTTTCCTTCAGATCACATCTGGTTTAGAAGGCTCTGGAGAACACTACTCAACACAACTTACAAACCACTCCCAATATCTAACCAAGCTTAAGGCAACATAAGGCACAGTCGAGACTTAGTAAGGGCTAAAGGCCACAGCTATATTCTGCCGAGGAAGAAGCTTTGCTAAGGGATGAAGCATCGCTACCTTGCGGACTGCTGCAGTATTTGTTAAATGCTGCACCCAGGGAAGTCCCAGAAACAAGTTTCCGAAAAGTTTCTTTAATTGTTCCAAAACCTTCAGCCTTGCTAGAGGCGGACAGTGTTTCTTTCATAAAAGCAAACGGCCTCTGCGATAGTTTTGCGAGTTTAAAAGACGGCAGAAAGATGAAAAGCTGCGGGCGTCACGGCTGTCACCGGCTGCTGGGGGGTTGTCTCACCACGTGCAACAGCCCCGCCCGCGCCGAGACGGAGTCTCTGTCCCTTCGCACCCACCCGCCTCACCCCGCCGCGGGTCCAGCGGCTGCCCCCCCGGCCTGCCCGCCGCTGCCTGGCCTCCCCCCGCCCCGCCCCGACCCTGCCCTGGCAGCCTCACCGAGCATGTCCGCGCCCGCCCCGCCGGGAGCCGCCGCCGGGCTGGCAGCAGCGGGCAGCGCGCGGCCGGGGGCAGGCATCTCGCGCGGGTAAGACAGCGGGCGGGCAGGGAGAGGCAGCTCGCGCAGGTAAGGCAGCGGGCAGCGCGCAGCGCGGGGGCAGGGAGAGGCAGCTCGCGCGGGCAGTACGCGGAGAGGGCGTACCAGGGAGGTACCGCCGCTCTCTCAGCGGTGCTGTGGCCCCCGGGGCGGAGCAGGGCACGGCCCCGAGCAGCGGCCGGGCACGGCAGGGCCGCGTCGTCGGGTGCGTGAGAGACAAGGGTCACATCTTCCCTGCCCCGCGCGCCTGGGCTGTGCCAGGCGGGGGAGGGTCCGGGGGAGCACCTGCAGCGATCCCTGTGACCTCTCCGGGAGATCTCTGCGCGGTTTCTGCTTCCCGCTGTGCTGCCCTGATCTGTTCGGTTAACAGCGGCGTAGCTGTGTCGTCCGTCCGTGTCCCGCACCCCCGCCCCCCCCGCATTCTCGCGGCTGTTGTAACGATGTTGTTCTGCTGCTGATGTCTCCGTACATTGCCACTTGCCTTCCTCCGTCTTCTTCCTATCCGAACTGGGAAGAGAAACACAGGGGACAGCAACAGTCCATCTTGACAGTGGCATCTTCTGCAGCCTATAAGTTCAGCAGAGGTTTTTTTACGTCTCGCTTTCACTTTTGACTACAAGTGCCCAAAAATTTGAGAGGTGATAATTTATCAAACAGAAATCCTTTGGACGGTTTAGTGAAATTCCCAAACTCCACAGTGGAGACTGGACTTACAGCGCAAGGCAAATGGAACAGGCTGGGAGGGGAAAAGGGAGGAGGAAGCTTTGTTTTTTTCATTCAGAAACTGGATGGAACAACCCAGAGAAAGGAGGAACAGCCTCACTCTTGCCATGGCATTCTGGAGAAGGTCATGTTCCGTTTCAGCCAGACACTGGACTGACTCATTCTCCTGGTGTTTCTGAAAAATAATCAGTGATCCGTTCTAACTCTTTCTGCTCTTAGGGAAGAGCACATTTTGTGAGGTTCTCTTTTAGCCACTGACCTGCTTTGTTTTTCTACAGTGACCAGGAGTGAAGGGGAAATATTAGACCATGTCAGAGTTCTGGCTAATTTCTGCCCCAGGAGATAAAACAAATCTGCAGGCATGGGAGAGAATGAACATGGTGACGTCTAAATCCAACCTGTCCAGCAACAGCAAATTCCATATTCCAGACTTAAAGGTAAAAGAAAAAGGGGTTTGTATATGGGCAATACAGCAGCATTAGTCAGGACTAAAGACTTTTGGGGTAAGTGTGGGGTTTATCTTTTGGGATAATATGCACAGAGTAGAAGATCATTGCAGTTGTGGGATGAGTTGAATTCAGTGAACTGAAAATTGATCAGAGAGAAAAGAAGTCATTCCGTTTGAAGCTGACCTTCGCTTTGGAAGGATATATGCATCCTTAAAAAAAAAATAACCCAACATTTGCATTATTTAATCCTTATAAGATCTGCACCTTATTTTTATTTTGCTTGTGGCTATGCAAAAACCAAATATGCTTCATTAAAGTCAATGGAAATGTAGAACTTGGTTCCTTGGGGGACTGCCATCACCCCTCACTAATGAAGCTACCCTTAGTGTCTCCAGGATGTGGCTTTAATCCAAAAAGATTAACGTTTATAACTTGAGCTATTCCTGTTACGTAAGGGTGCAAGTGAGATGGGACCGTGGCCTGTTCTCCTACTGAGTTGAGACTTGGATGTTTCAAGCTAGGAGTGTTCCATCTGAGATTGATACATTTTACCATCTCTGGGCCTTACCCAGCTGATTCTGGTTCAGGTCTGCTAATGTTAAAGAAAGCATTTGCAATATCTGAAGATGCAACCAGCCCATTAATATTCTGCTAATTGTCCTATTGTAAAATTTGTTTCTTCTCCTTCAGCTTGACCCTTCATAATGTTGAGGTGACAATATTGCAAGAAAAGGTTCAGAAATATATTGCAATACCATAAACATGGGATTATGACTGTAACAGAGTCATACAAAAGCAGATGTTGGTCTTGGAGGAAATGGCTTTGTGAGAAGCTTAGTCTTTGGTAATAGCAAAGAATGCAGAGACCCCTTTTGAATAAGTGCTGCTTTCCTAGGTTCTCCCAGTACATCTGATTTGTTTGTATGTGTATTGTGTGCATTTGTAGTCAATATTTATCATGTTAAAGACTAGTCTATGCAGCTTGATGGTAGGGGGGTGAAAACAGGAAGGAAGACACTGACGTGTAATCTTGAGACTTCACATACTTTTTTCTTTATTGGAAAAGGCTTTTCATGCCCTAGGTCTCGGGTAAAGGAATTGCTACTATTTTACACCAAGTAAAGTTCTGCCAAATGAATTCACAAGTGCTAAACACAAGTTGGTGTCTCTAAGACTCTACCAACAGAAGCCTTAGATAGACTTGTGCATCTTTCACCTACTTCTCATCTTTTGCACAGGTGGGGACACTGGATGCTCTTGTTGGCCTGTCAGATGAGTTGGGAAAACTTGATAGCTTTGCTGAAAGGTAAAATAGATCTTATTTACTACCTACAAATGAGAATCAGACATTGTTTTTATGAGACAGTTTGTCCTTGTGTTCACCTCTGTCTGACTCAGTTCAGCCCAGACTACAACTGGGCTAAAGTGGATAGGCTTTTTTTAACCCTTGCGTTGATTGTTATGGAGTCATCACAGAGAAAGGATCAGTCCTTAAAATGTAGCTGAATTAAGTTTGTGATAGTGTTGCCTGTGCGGCAACCCATTTAACTGACAGTGGTAGGGAAGCTGTTTCTCAAAAGAAAGCTGCTTAAAAAGGTAATTTTTTTTTTCTTTTTTCTTTTTTAAAAAAAGAGCATCCTCCCACCTGATCTAGAAACTTGAATTGATGAAACATCATTTAGAGAATATGAAGCCCTCCACAATTTTATTTTCCTGGAATATTTCTATCAAGCCTTCTGCCCTTTTCAAACAGATACAGGAGTTCTAAGGAATAAGCCCCTCTGAATGAAATCTGGAGCTCTCCCTCTCAAGCTTTTAAACTCCTTGAAAACCAGACTCTTGACTCACGTTGTATCAAACCTATTTATGTAAAGACTCACATGATCTCCTTGCTGGTCATTGCCCTGTTTGCCTTTTGGGCCAAGCTGACCTGGGTGTACAAAGAATAATATAGTACAGCAGGCTGAGAAAGTGCCAGGTTGTAAGATGCTCCCTGGCACAAAGTAGACTTTGTTGTTGAAGTGATTAAAGTATAAGCTGCTTGGATTTTGGGGGGGGTTTCTTTCTTGCTTTGGAAGCATACCTCGTGTATAGTCTTAGTCACAGAGACGTGGTAGCTCTGGGGCTTTTTACCTTTTTTTCCCCAGCCAGGACTGATAAGGATTTGCTTGTCTAAATGCATAAGACTTTCATAGATTTTTGTCTGGCAGTTGCAAACACATACAGAAACACTGACATAAACTGTATGCTTCTCTGCTAGGCAGTCTGGGTAAAAGTAAGTCTGCTAGAATACATATCTCTGTAGGATTACTGTGAGGGTGGTGAGGCATGGGAGCAGGTTTCCCAGAGAAGTTGTAGATGCTCCACCCCTGGAAGTCCAGGCTGGATGAGGCTCTGAGCAACCTGGTCTAGTGGATGGTGTCCCTGCCCATTGCAGGAGGTTTCAAACTAGATGATTTTTAAGGTCCCTTCCAACACAAACCGTTCTGTGATTCTATGATTTTGTGTTAAATGTCCAAGATTTTGCATCTAAATTGTGATTCATGGGTTAAAATGCCAAGTACTCACACTTCATTGAAGTAAATGTCATCCAGAGGGTTACAAGCCTGTTCAAATGACCTGAGCGTTTATGTTCCTGCTCCTCTAAAACAGGTACCTGCTGAACTGTTGCTAGATAAACACAGCTGCCAGTAAAGTCAGGCAGTGCAAACCTGTCAGCGCTGCCTCCTGCCAGGACAGTAGAGAAGGGGCAAGAGTTTGCAGGATCTATTGTTTCCACATACTTTTATTATTTATTTACACAGGGAGGCAGAGTGTTTTTCCATGTCACTGTGTAGTAGCATGGAGCTCTCTCAAGATGACAGCCCCCTCAATCACTCTTACTTGGGAGTTCTCTGAGGTCCTTGGTCAGTGGATCATTATGCAGTGGCCTCAGATTGCAGAGGTTCTGCTCCCCACCATATTTGGAGGTCTATCTGGTAGCACCCTTTAATACACAATATCACTTAAAGAGTGTTAGACTTTTTTTTTTTTTTTTTAAGTCATGACATTGCAGCAATTTCAGAAGCAAAATGTGAGAGTTTTCCAGACACGATATTAGGCTAAATAGAGTTATTCTCTTTGTAGGCTTTTATTACTGCTTCTTGAAGCAGTTTACCTGAAATTATCTCCTTTTATAATGCATCATTTGAGCATGATATTTGATCAAGGTGGGATTCACCTTTTCTAAAGGCAGAAGTTTAAGAGTTGGATGTGACAGCTGCATGCTGTTGGATGTCATGTGGCTCCTCTGGGCATCTGACTCCTCTCACTTGCCTCAGACGTCAGTAGTGTGCAGGGAACATGGTCTGTCTTTGCGTAGGGAATGTATAGGATAAATGAATTTCACTTGCATTTCAGAGGATGCGTGGCAAAGCACAGACACTAAGCTGGGACTGGAGAACATTTCTCTGTCCCAGTATATACATACATTCTGGCCATATCCTGCTGCAGGGACCTTGAGGTGCATAGGACTGTCGAATGCGTGTGAGAGCACATAGCTGTCTCACTCTCTATACCTATGGAGAGAGACCAGATCTAACTCTCCCAGCTATCAGGTTATCTGCCAGCTGCATGCAACAGTAATGAAAGCAGCTCAGACCCCTTGGAAAAGACGTTTTATGCACTTTACTGTTGGCTTCTTTCTCTATAATATCTTTGGCCTCCATCTATACTGTTCTTACCAACTGGGATGGAGTCCTGTCATGTTCCAAGTTCCTTTGGGCTCCCTGAACATCATGAAGGAGACACAAACCAGCTACATTTACAAACTGAAAATTGCAGAAGTGCTTGGCAGGGTTGCAGCTGATGGGGAACTGCTGTGTGGATCCCTGCACTTGTCCCGCAGCCTGAGTGTGGGCAACACAGACTGTACTCCAGCAATGCTCAGCTGGTGCCAGGTCCCTAAGTGGCTGCAGCCAGATGGTGAAAAACTGTGGCAGCCATGACAGACAAATGTGAACTAGAGCACAGTGGTGGAGCTTCCTCCTGCAGGCACTCTGAACTGCATCTGTCCAGGGTCATGAGAAGAATGGTTTGGGTTGGAAAGGTTCTTTAAAGATCATCTAGTCCAACCCCCCCGCCGTGGGGATGGACATCTTTCGCTAGACCAGGTCGCTCAAAGCCCTGTCCAGCCTGGCCTTGGAACACTTCTATGGATTGGGCATCTACAGCTTTTCTGGGCAACCTGTTCCATTGTCTCACCACAGTCATCATAAAGAATTTCTTCCCTGTGTGTAATGTAAATGTACCATTTTTCAGTTTAAGACTGTTGCCTTTTGTCCTGTTACTACAGGAGCTGGTAAAAAGTCTCTCTCCATCTTTCTTATAAGCCCTTTTTATATAATGAAAGGCCACAATAGGGTCTTCTCTTCCCCAGGCTGAATGACCCCAAACAGCAGGAATTCTGACTACTACATTCTTGGCAGCATCAGCAATCTCAGATTTTTCCTCCCTATCACAGGACTGGAAAACCTTTCTGAAGACTGTTTCTTCACAGGAATGGAGGGAGATAGAGGGAATTTTTACCTCTATGAGTTACTGCTTTTAAATGGGCTGTATAACTGCTTTGCAGCACATCAAAGAAAGTCCTTTTCTCTAATGATTTAATTGTATCTGTACCTGGCCTGAAGTCCTTTTCCTGAGCCCGTGAAAGCCACAGGATATCACAAGACACATTGTCCAAATACTGTAGGTGCCCTTTCAATCTCCAGCTCATCTGCAGCTGTAGTCTCTCCTCTGTAAGGAAAGAAAGGGAGAAGAAGACTGTTATTATGTTCTGTTCCCTGTTGCCATGCCAAGGATTATGTCCACTTCATGTCTCTGCCAATTTCATGATCAGGCAGTTGCTTTTTAGCTGTTGTTTATTTTTTTACAAGGTGTAGTCAACCTGGAATGGTTAGGGAACTGAAGGCCAAATCCTGTGAATATTTCAGAGTACAGAAGGATCCTAGAACAACCAGAAAGGCTCTTGGCTCGAATGTGATAGGTACTTTGACTAGAGCCAGAGGGATCTACTGCTGGAGGGACTTGAATCCGTTTTTTAAAATAAGCAAAGAATAAGTAGCTGTGGAGACTATGTTCTCCAGGAAGGGCTCTGTTCAAATTGGTTCTCTGAATCAGGCAGGGAGATTTGAATATAGTTCTCCCACACCTTAAAGGAGTGCCTTGTCCACCATGCTAAAGAAAAGAGAGAGAGTCCCATAAAGAAGAGGAATAAGTAGGAAATTCTCCCTGTCAAACAAGAGAACACTGTCATTTTTCCCCTGAGTACTTTGTACAATCTGTATCTCAGCATGCCCTAAGGATTTAATTAGTGTCGCATGGAACAGATTTTAATCCAGTGTTTTCTGTATGTAGCTTCTTGTTCTTCCATCACCTCTGGAGTTTTAAACACTGTTTCCTTGCCTTCTGGTTTCTGCTATGAGTATCATGAGTGTACAAGACTGAAAATCTAGAGCACCGGGGAGATGATATCACCTATGTGTTTGAAGAGATCGGTGTATTTAGAAATAAGGCATTTAGTTCTGCAATATGCCATAGATTGTTTATCATCATTTGAATTGCAAATTAACCTGCCTTGTTGCAGAAGTGTTTTGTTTGGGCATTTCCATGTTTAACAGATCATTGTGGCAACTGTTTTGTGTTCATTTTGTTTCATCACTAACAAAGCATCTCTTGTTACACCTAAGCATAATAAAGAAAATAGCCCAGTACATAGGAGAAGTTATGGAGGACTCAAAAGATAAAGTCCAGGAAAATCTTCTGGCCAATGGAGGTAGGTGTTGTTAATGTGATTTTTTAATTTTTTTTAATGTATTGATGCTGTCTTTGATTGGTTCAGCATATGAACATGTGGAATTGAAACACACAGTAGAAAGGATGATCATCAGCAACATTTTTCAAGAACATAACCAGCCTGCTCCCATCTTTCTCAAAGTTAGCAGAAGCTTTATCTAGTGCCAACTTTGCTTTCAGGACAGTGTTAAGCATCTAATACTGAACTAGTTTCTAACACCACAGCTGAGGAGTGAAGAGGAAAACAGGAGATATTCATCTTCACTTCTAAAATGACCTAGCACCTTTCTGTGCTCTGTATGTCCTTCATCTCTTACAGGCAGCTAAATCTCATTCTGTATAATTGCATGACATCTGTCAGTGATTTGATAGTGATTTGCCTTCCCTCCTACAGTGCTGGGATAGATCATGTTGGCTGGCAGCAGTTGTATAGCAAAGAAGAGTAGGCAGCAAGGGTGCCTCTGACATGCCACTAATTTACTGTATGGTCCCCTACGTAGTCTCTAAGTAGTCAGTTTGGTGTTTTTATAACCTTTGTGAACTGATTTTCCCCCTTTGTTATCTAGTATGGTACTCAAGACCCTAAAGGGAGCCTGTGTCAAGAACAAAATTAACATTTATGAACTGATGGCTCCTAGATCTCCGCATGCTTCATAGACCCCGAGTGTTTATCAGAACAAATTCCTCCCCAGCTATCCTGGAAAAGTACAACAAAATTGGATGTGTTACACACGCTAATTACAGGCTTGTAGTGTTCAGCAATGCTTTTAAATAAACTGTGCACACCTTGACTGCCTACAGTGTTGTACTTCAGGTTTGTATGAGTAAAGGATAGGGAGGAAGTTTTTTCAGCAGTCTCCTCCCAGAGTGACAAAGACTGACATTTAAAGAGTGTAACTACTTGACAAGTACAATAATCCCATTTACTGTGTTTCAGGGCTAAAGGATAAAATGAAATGTCTCAAAAGTATGTTGAAGATTGATGATTGCAGTGTTGTTACAAGCATGCATTTGTGTGTATTAGTACTAGAGACAAGTCCTGGTCTGGTTGTAGAGATACAGTGATCAGGTTATGATGGATTTCTCAAGTAACTACCTCGTAGCTTGATCACGATATCCCTATGACTTGAGAAACAACATGTTTCACTTAATTCCTTTGTTTCCTCTTTTTACACCATTTTCCTTTCCTATCAGCTTTGCATGTGTTATAATAGAAGGACATGGAAATTACTTGTATGTGCTGCTAATTTCTGTCCTCTGTCTAGATTTGGTCATCCAAACAAATCGTATTAAACTCGGACATTTACCTTATCAAGTTTATTGACTACATCTTAAAAAATTGAGTCAGCTTTAGCATATGAGGATTTCCCTAATATTTTTCCAGTGTCATTCTTCATAAGCAGCAGCAACTTTACTGTACAAATTCTTCCTCCTCCCCTTTCTGGTGAGCGAAAGAGCCCTAAAGTTGAAGACTTCCTCAAGGTGATGAAATCAGAAACAGAATTATAAGACATGACTTCTTGCTGCATGGTCATATTTCAGACTATAAGGCAATCCCAACTCAAATTTTGGTTTGTTACACTGTACGAGTTTTCTGATTTTAGCTCACTTGTCAGTCCTGACAGCCAGTTTGGTTCACGAACTGATGAAGATAGTGGCTGTGTGTCTAGCAATAGATTTTAGATTTGTGTGAAGAAAAATGTAAAGTACCAGAAAATACATCACTTTTAGTTAAGTGAACACACTGCTTTCCATTGGGCAACAGTCAGAAGCAGCCACATGGAGATGTCCCTCTTATGGTGGGAAATATGTGCTTGTGTAATAAAGGGAATTTTAGTATATCACAACAGCAGGAAATGCTTTCTTGCTTACTACAGAATTAAAAAAAAGTGAAATGTAAGTAAAGCTTTGCTTCAAAGTTTTGGACCAAATTCTCTTCCATTTATAGTAACGTTAAATGTTCAAAATTTGGTAAGTGGTGGAATAATGAGGTCCTTCATAATGACCTCAAAAGAAAGCAAAATGGGAAGCATAATAATTTTGAAGAATTAAATGTTTTGAAGGAAAGTATTTAACACTGCCTCGTGGAGCTAGATGAGTAAATTAAAATTAAGAGTTACAAGAGATTCAGGCTGTGGGGTTCCTATGCAGCTTGTGAGTGTGTTGGGGTAGGTAAGAAGCATCTATCCTGGCTGGACAGCTTTGTGAAGTCTTTTACAAGTGACTTGGCAGGGTCCATAAATGAGGGGTGCCATTCCAGCATCAGAGTGCTTGGAGTGCTTGGCATTTTAAGCTCAGTTGTGCTAGCGTGTTCACAGCCGTTTGTGCCATCCCCAGGGCCAGGCTGCTAAACTGAACTGCACCAGTGCCAGAGCACTGACCGGGAATGTACTTGTAAAAGTCTGAGAACTCATGCTGTGCTTAACTGCCTAGCATTTGAATTCTGCTGAGATTCAAGGAATGTGAGGATAGAAAGGGCATGTGTAGGTCTTTAGGGAATTTCCATATCTCTTTGGCTATAAATAGACCAGGGTCTGTCTTTAAAGAGCCTGTGTATACACTGTTCCTCCACACAGTAATACCATGCTCTTTGCAGGTTTCATTCCCATTGAATTTAGCAAAGCCTAAGCAAGAAAGCTTGGAAGAGAGGCAACAGGGTGAAATCTCTCTGTCATGTACCCCATGCTGAAAGTGCTTTGCGAATTTTGTTGCTCGTGTATTTTTGACCTCTCTACCTTCCCCCCAGAGAGCATGAGGAAGCTCTGCCTGAGAACTGCACATGCAGGAGTTGTGTAATAGCTCTCCCTGACTTCTGCAGTTTTACCCCCTTACCACACCTCCCTGTGCAGGAGAATTTGCTGATTCCCAATTAGAGTGTAGCAGGAAGGGTTGGATCTTTGCCTTGTGACTCCTGTCTGTTGGATGTGCAGGAGGCTTACACAGCTGTGGTTTCAGAAATAGGGGGGGAACACAGTCATGCCAGTGCTCTCTGCCTCCCAGGCAGTTTGTCCCTTGCTGAGAAGCCTGTTTCCTTCTAACATAAGACTTTCCATTCTTTGGAAATCTAATAGGGTAAGCTGACTCTGATGTGGGGTGCAAGAAGCCCATGGAAAGGATAGTGCTCTCCTGCCAAGGGTATTCGGTATCACATGGGACAGGGTAGTACCCTCAGCCTGGCATTATGGCAATTACACAACTTTGCACATTCCTTCTCATGCATCTTAGTTCATAAAGTTTTCCCCGCACCCTGGAAGTCTGGCCCATGTGAAATTGTGCTCAAACTTTGCTGTGCGACTGAATTAACTCTGTAGGCAAGGCAGCAAAGAGCACTGAACAGCCCCAGCATTCCTTTCCTTTTACTTGGCACCCTGAGCTTGTTTTGCTCCCCATCTCCCCAGAGCAGCTTCCCAGTTATTCTCCATGTTTACCTTCCTGAGTGGGAAGGAAGCCCACCCTGCAAGTGATAGTGCCTTAGGCCTCTGTCTAGACCCTGCCTGCTGCCTTCCTCTGGCCTCCCTAACCTACAATGGGACAGTCCCAGCCCCTCTGCTTGTGGTGGCGGGATGGATGACTTTATCTCATACCATGAAGTTGCCCAAGAACACTATACAGGGGTGTGTTTGGCATCCTAAGGGCTCTCAAGACTCAGGCAAAGAGCTGTCTGATGTCATGAGCTGCTAGAGGAGAATTCCGTATTTGGTACCATAAGGCACCAATCCTTCAAGCAAAGTGAAATAGCACAATCCTGTTCTAGGAGCTGGGTGTTAAAATATGTTATCTCCCCTTGATTCTGGGGAGAAGCCATGGCTCCCTGTGGTCTGAGGGTGCCTTGTTTTGGGGGGCTGCATGCACAAGGCCTTGGTGTGAGTTTCTGTTGTTGAATGCTGTGACTGAATTTATCCATTTAGAGAAATACTGCGTAGCTTTGTGTGAGATAAGGAGCTCTGTGTGCAAAACCTTTACATGTGATAAGTTTGATTTCTAGTGAGCACTTGACTAAATCACAGAGAAGTGACATCAGCTACACTTTTAATACCTTTGGTCAAACTCTCAGCAGCCCTGAGTGTTACTGCTGGTCCTGGGCATGAAGTATTAGAAAAATACCACCTCTTTTAAGCATTAAATTCAGGCATATTGCAGTAATCAAGATTGAGGTTACATGAAGCTGTTTCCACTGTGAAGAAGAATGGTTGCACGTTGCTGTGTCCTGCTAATGTAGCTAATTTTACAGTAATGCTTGTTCTATACCATTAGGTGTAATGCAGAAAAGATTTCTGGTTCAGCTGCTAAGTTTGGGGATGTTTAGAAAGATGAATTAGATGATCTGTGTGGATTTGATCTAGATTAAATTTCTATGAGGGCTCACAGGTGGGCTTCTGGTTCACTCCTGTCTCTAATGTTAATCAAAGTTATGCCCAGGCTACAGCTGGGGACTACTATCCAAACTTGACCTGCCATCTGGTAAACTATCTGCTTTCATGCATCTCTTTGCATTCACAGTTGACCTAATTAGCTACCTGACACGGTTCGAGTGGGACATGGCCAAATATCCCATAAAGCAGTCGCTGAAGAATATATCAGAAACATTAGCAAAGGTAAATTGTACTCCAAATGTTAAGATGTCAGTATGGGGAAGCATGTCTTTGGGCAGGTTTTGTTCCCTCTTCTCATGGCAGTCAGTGAAAGCTTTGCCTTTGATTGGTCAGGAACAGGCTCAGAAGCACACACTTTGTACTGAAGCACTTGATATTATTTTAATTTCTATTGTAATAATAATGGTACATATATTTAAACCTATCTAGTCTGTAAGTTATGGCACTTTATCAGATTTACTAGAGTAGACTGACGGGCCTTCTGCACTTTAATCCCCTTCACTGTAGCAGTTTGCTATATACTGCCGTATTAGTCTCCATGTTGGAGTTCTTTTGTGAACTTGTTGGCCTGACATTAAATGTGTTGCAAGCTGGATGAATTATTTATGCTGTTGACACACTCCGAAAGGTGTGATGTGTCAATGTAGATAACAAATGAAACCGTGCACTTGCTCCTTAGGTACAGCTAAAACACACGCAGCAACAGCTGACTGAATCCTGCTTTCTGCAGAGGCCTTTGCCACAGGGGACCTCTGACACTGGCTCCCTCTGGAGCTCCCACCTCCCCAGCCAGGTGGTTTTACGAGGGGCTGGCAGCTGTGTCCTTGTGTTAAGGTGCAGAGCTAGCAGGAGGGGGGTAAGGACAATGCCTCAAGCTCTGAGTTGACTCACTTTTTTATTTTTTAATTTGTTTTAGCAAGTGACTCAAATAGAAATGGACCTAAAGAGCCGATCAGCTGCATACAACAACATTAAAGGAAATTTACAAAGCTTGGAGAAAAAAACTGTGTAAGTACAGCCTGTTCACATCTGGAATGCTGCATGGCTGAACTGAGGGCACTGCATGCTCACACACATTGCTGTGCAGTGCACCACTTGACTTTTGATGGGAACAAACTTTTTCTGGCTTTGGGACATGCTGAGCATCTACAGACCCAGCAAAAGCCAGGGGGGAGCTGGTGTCATCATGTCGCAAAATCAGCTCAGGGAGACTGCAGTTCCTAATAGGATTTTATTGGCAGTGTGAGCAGACAGTCTTGGAAAGAGTCAAAGCCAAATGCACTGTGTTGTTCTGATGAGAATTCAGGGAGTCAGAAATTAGATGAGCTGTGTCAACTGGTGGATTCCTCCACAAGACAGAGCTGTTTCCTATGTTCTGAACAGTATTCACACAGCTTCCATAGGAAACACCTTTTTCTTGGGTGTTTTCACACTTCATGAGCATCCCACTTAGATTTTTATTTTCTTTGGTTCATTCTGTTGACCCAGGTAATGCCCTGTCAGGGCTTCCCAAACATTCTCTCTCTTGTCTTCAACTGCTTATGGTCTTTACCTATATGTCAGTGCTGACACCTGGACACCTCACCAGGTGTCCCTGGGGAGAATAGTAAATTCCAGTGAGTAGTAAATTTAAAGCAATGTAGATGATGCTGTGTGAGCCCTTGCCCAACACATACTCATATATGCCACTCTTTCCTACTCAGGCCCCTTGCTGGGCATAGGACACAGGTCCTTGCCTTCCTGTCACTGCAGCTAGCCAGGCTGGCAGCCTGCCTAGAAACCAGCCTTTACTGAAGAAAGATGCTCATGGGGGCTCAAACAAAACCCTAGGGTGTTTGGAATTTTGTTCTGAATGTGGAGCTAAACCAAACATGCCCGTCAGCAACTCCACTGAACCCAACCAGAGAACACAGAAAAAAAATACTTCCAGGTGGTGGTTCAGAATGAGTTTGTCAGAAAAACTTTGTCCCTCATGGAAACCTGCTCAACATGGGGACTGCACTGCCCATGAGGGACAGCAGAGCTATATCACTCTTACAGCTCCCGCTGTCTATGAGCTCTTGTGTCTCTGACTCACCACCACCAGCCAGCACTACTGGCCTGTGCTTCCAGCTTGGTGTAGACATATTTGTCTCAGGCTGTGTGCATGTGGATAATCATGGGTGGAAGGGACAGGAGGACATTAGCTCCCATTTCCCTTTTCTTGGCACTGTTTGTATTCCCAGCCCACTCCTGCAGCATCGTTCCAGCTTCCATGTCAGCTTTTAACACCTGGAAAGAGGCAGAAGCTCTGTGTGAAGAACATGAGCAGTTCCAGGCCTCTAGCAAGGTGATGAGGGAGAAGAACAGAGAATTTATGGCTCAGGCCTATCTTCCTCTCACCATCCTGTCCACCTTTAAATGTTGGCATATCTGGTGTCTACCAGTGTGAGCTAGCATGGGTTGAACAAACATCTAATAAGATGTTACTGGCTAGTTAATTGAGGTTTAGACTGGCACAGTGGGTCTTTGCCCAAAAATTAATGGTTTAGTTCTTCTTCACTCCTGCCCAGTGACAGGGGGGTAGCTGCTCTCTTCACATACACACCTAGCGCCTGCCAGCCAAGTCCAGACAGCCACAGCCATCTACACTTCCTAAGTTTGCAGTACTTGTGGGATCAAGTGGGCTTGAGCTGTAAAGAGACCTCATCATGCAGGTCCCACCTTCCACGAGCCTGCTGCTCCCCCGGTCCACCTGGAGGCATCTCTGTATGCCTGTTCACAGTAGTACCGGCATGCCAGGGTTGCTTTGCTAGCTTAGGTTCATACTAGCTTTGCTTCTTCCTACTGAAGCATGGTCCCACAGGCAGCTCAACAGGCAGCCCGAGAAAGCAGGTGCCTCCCACAAATGTAGGAATGACCAGAAGTGAGTTGGTACCTTCAGATGTACACTTTCCCAACATCTAGACCCTTACTGTAGAAATAATAGCATCAGAAAGGTGTAATTTCACCATAAAGGGCAAAAACGAGCCTAGGGTTAGTCACCAGTAGTCTGTCATTGGTATTAATTGACTTTTTCTTCTTTTTAGTTGCAGTAAAAGTAACTAAATGGTCATTTTAGAAGTGCAGATGTGTCCTTTAGCCACCTCCTTCCTGGCTTTTTTTACCCCACTATACCCACAGCACAATACTTCCAGTGTGCTACTGCTGGGTCCCTGCTAATGTCTTGGGGTTTTTTTTGTTTTCACTGTAGGGGAAATCTGTTGACTCGGACCCTAGCAGACATTGTGCATAAAGAAGACTTTGTTCTGAATTCTGAGTATCTTATCACACTGCTCGTCGTGGTGCCAAAGTAAGTCGGCAGTGCTCAATGTGGCATTGAGTTCCAGGAGTAAGCACCGGATACAGGCGATACTGGGTCAGGTTGGGACAGCTCACCAGCGCCATGGCTGGGGCATGGGTGGAGCTGTTAGCAAAGAGGAAAGGACAATTTCAACCAAGGGTGGTGCTGGCACAGAAGAAAGAGACAAAGACTGCTCTGAACTCAGCAGGACAGAATCAGGATATAGGCTTTTAATGATTATAGAGTACGTTCTCAAACAGCCTCCTGGTAGGAATAGTATGAGTTAAGAAAAAAAAAAGAAAACCAGATTCTAATTGGAGCTTAGCCAGTTTACAAAGGAATTAGAACCTGCCAAACTCACAAGGCCTCTGTTGGCTCTGTATTCTAAGTGCCTGTACGCAGGATTACTGCCATCACCACCGGTTGTGAAGTTACACGATGCCTTTTTTAGAACCCTACACAAAACTGTACCTTTCTGTATAGCTCTGTCCCAAAACACACATACAGTGCCATCACTCTTCTGTCTGTGAGAACCATATTACAAAAAGTTATCTGAGTTTGTTGAGTTTATTACCAGCACATTCTTTCAGATTTCCCCTATAAACAGACTTCTTGCCTTGAAAGCTCTTATCATCCCCTTGATCCCTTTCTCCCTGTGCTGGTACTTCCTGTGTTTGCAGTGTAGTACCAGACCAGCTCTGGGAGTGCACATAGCAGATGTACCACACCTACCCATGGATCAGGGGGGGCTTGTGCAGGAATATTGGAGCATGGGATGCTGTGTGGCAGTCTGGAAGTATGTGTCAAAAGTTACGTTCTTCCCACCATCAGCTTCTTGCTCTGGGCCCTTCTCTGTGCCAAGACGAAAAGTTGAGGATTGAGGGTGCTGCATTGAAGGAAACATGTCCTTAACTGATGACTAGGAGAGGAAAGAATAGGAGAGGCTTAACCTATCTTAATCACGTAACGCAGCACAAAGAGCTCCAACCCTTCTACTCTAAGCTTAATGAACTATATTTATCAACATATTTGCCTTCTATTGTATAGTATTTATTTACTGTGCTTTGTTTTTTGTTGCTCGAAGGTCAAGCTATGTACAGTGGCAGAAGACCTATGAATCACTCTCTGATATGGTAGTGCCTCGCTCCACCAAGTAAGTGAAATGTCAAATTAAGGTACCTGGTTTTTTTTCAGAGATCCTTGCCATATTTCAGTCCCTCAAATTGCTGGATCCTGGAAGAAATCAGTTGTGTAATGTATAGGCTCCATGTTAACACATAGATTTGTCCAATCTCATTCTGAGTTGAAATCAGAAATGACTCTGTCGAAGGGAAGTGCAGATGAAAGAAAAAAAACCCAAACACTGTGTTGGTTTTGTTGGTGTTGGGTTTTTTTGGTTTTTTTGGGTTTGTTTTTTTTTTTTTTTCAATTAGCTTGT
>JANIJG010004775.1:18896-29945 GCA_024611175.1 Megaceryle torquata | reverse complement strand
AAAATCAAAAATTGTGTTTTTTTTTTTGTTGTTTGGTTTTTTTTTTTTTTTTTTTTTTTTTTTTTTTTTTTGCAATTAGCTTGTTGTTCCTTTTCCCAGTAATCTAGTTCTTTCTACTTTTAAGTAGAAAAGCCTTTGCTTTTTATGGAAAACAAACAATTTGTTAGAGTAATCCAGGCATAATTCAGACATATGCAATTGCAGACAACTTTGCAGAAGCTACTTTTTACAAAGGTTGGACAATATCTTTATATTTTTAAATGTTTCCTGCTGTAAAATAGGATAAGTCAGTGTACTGTCATTTGCATTAGCAAATGGCATATTAACTTATTCCTGGGAATGTTCCACTTATCAGCTCACACAGATCATGAGGTCCAATGTAGAGCACAATAGGTGACAGTGCTATTATCTGAAATGAAGGAAACAGAAAGCACAGATAAAGAAGAAATCTGTTACTGCCTGTCTCAAAAACACAAGTGCATGAGAGGTGGGGAAACATTACCAGAAAATGTGGGAAAATCAGGCAGGTAGAAAGTGTCTCTTTTACAGTGGGTTTAGGAACTTAACTCATGGGAGTTCTATGTTGGAGATAACATGGCTGGTGCTAGTAAGTCTTTGTTCCTTATTCCAGTCACAGCAGTTCTTGAAAAGCAAGGTGTTTTTCAGTAAGTATCTTAAGTGAAAAAAAAAAAAAAGAACTGCAAAAGAGGAAGGTAAAGAAGGCATGAGGGATTTGCCATGTCAAATCACAGCAGTGGATTTCCCTCCCACAGAATGATTGCTGAGGATGCAGAGGGAGGACTCTTCACAGTGACCCTATTTAGAAAAGTAATAGATGACTTCAAGGCTAAAGCCAGGGAGAACAGGTAAGAAGCAGTGACTGGTGGGCAGGGCAGACTAACAAGCAGATGATGAGGATAAGCTGAGGCTTGTTCTGTGTTCAGTACATCCTGAACCCATCACTGGCTTTTAGGTCTTCTTTACTCTTTGGGATCCTGCTGGCCTTAAAGCCACAGAGAAGGCAGGGTGGGAAGATGCTGTGGCAGCAGATATAGCAATCCTTTTCTTCGAGCACCAAACTACATATCTTGGAATTGTCCTTCCTGCTCTCACACTGACAGCAGGAAGCTTGCTTTCTAGGGTTGACTTCAACTCCCACCCACCACATACTTTAACTGGTTAAATGGCCAACAACTTTGAAAGATCCTCTATCTGCTTCTCCAGGGGCAAAAGAAATGAGTTTGTGGATTGCTTGGACTATGGCTTGTGAGAGCAATTGTCATTCAATTGTAGGTTCATGGTTCGAGAATTTTATTTTGATGAGAAAGAACTGAAATGTGAGAAGGAGGAGTTGATGAAATTAGCTTCCGATAAGAAACAACAATATGTAAGTAGCATGTCAAGTTGACGGCCCACATAATGACAGCCTTTGCTACCAGCATGCCTAAGCGCATCTCACTCAGAAACAGCTTTATGGTTCCAACAGAGTCCTGTGAGCTCCACTGAGTCCAGAAAACTGAGGCACAGGACAGAGAACACAATTTGCCCAAGGTCACTTGAGTTTCTGATAAACTGAGAGCCACTAATAGGCTGCCTGAGAATAATCTCAGCAGCACACGATGGCTTCAGTGGTGTTATCTATGGAGCTGCTTACAGAGCGAGGCAATCCAATACCATTGTATCCGTTCTCAGGGCCCATTGCTGCGCTGGCTGAAAGTGAACTTCAGTGAAGCATTTGTGGCTTGGATTCATGTGAAAGCCTTGAGAGTTTTTGTTGAATCAGTCCTAAGGTAAGTGGGTAAACATGCAGTGCTGGCAGAGATTCCTGGAGAAGTCAAAATGTACAGCGCTCTTCCTGGGGCATTGTGGGAGGGAACATCCCTTGCATACTTTATTCCAGAAGCTCCCAGGAGACAATACAGGTGATGACAAAAAAACCCCCCAACAACAAAACAACACACAAGAAAACCCAAACAACATACAAAGTTGATGAAAAACAGTTCTTTGGGTGCACTTACAGGGAAGTAGAAAACAGAAAGACACTGTTTAGTTGACTTTTGGCTTCAAAAAGGAAATGGTTTCAGCTAAGGAGGCAGCACACCACCACTGACATAGCTTCTGCACTGCACCATCACCCAGACTGCCAGGAGACTGAAAAGGCAGAAGGGCAGGAAAGGAAAGGTGTGTCCCTTCCCAGCAGATGATCATGTATGTTGATGTGTTTCAAGGTATGGTCTCCCAGTGAATTTCCAAGCAATGCTGCTGCAGCCAAACAGGAAGTCTGTAAAACGCCTGAGAGATGTCCTAAATGTGGTCTTCAAACACCTGGATGAAGTTGCAGCAGCAAGTATAATGGATGTATGTATTTAGACTGCAAGTGTACATGCTGTAGCTTCTCTCAGCTTAGCCGAAGGAACACTTTCGCCATCCAGGGGCTAGAGCATGCATCTCCTCACATCTCACACTGCAAGGAGCCCTGGATACATCTCTCATCCGTGGTTATTACAGACAGGATTAGGGTAACAGGAAACTCAGATTATGATGGAGATGCATAGAGATTGCTTACACTTTGTTAACCTCATGTTTACAGCTACTGGACATAAATAGGTCTGCTCAATTATGATCATTCCTCTAGGTGAAAAACTTCCAAGTATTCTATAAACATTCAGCTCAACACAAGAAAAATTAATTTGGAACTAAAGGCTAGGACTGTGATACCTCCGACCCCAGGAAAAGGCTGTCAGTGGCTGAATACCTCAACTCAGGCCTTCAGCAAGCAGCACTACTTGCTTTCTCCCTCCCCCAGTCTTGAATGCACAAGCAATTTAGGATAAACCAGTAGGTGTTAAAACAGCCTAAACCAGCAAGAATAATAATCCCAGAGCACAAAGGAAGGAGAAAGCAACAAGTTGCTCTGGAGCTGAACCACACAAAAATGCTACAATACATGTTCATGAAGTTGCAACCAAGCATAGATTCTCAGTACTAACTGCATTAGGTAGCCTGCAAACACCACATTCTTAGTGGTCAATCCCCCATCTTAACCACAGCAAATACAAAACTCCACCTCTATGGAAGAGGAGCACAAGAGTAAACCAGCGTAGTTTAGAACTGCACAACAATTTGTTCACTGGTACTAAAGTCATGTCATTTCCTTTTACAGCCTGGCATGGACATCCCTGGATTGCAGCTGAGCAATCAAGAATACTATCCTTATGTCTATTTCAAAATTGACCTCAGTCTTCTTGACTGAAATTAAAGAAAGATTCCTCAAGCTTCATCAAGTAAATGTCAAGACCCTAAATGTTACAGTAAAACAATCTTTTATCTGCTGAAAGTCAAATTAAAATGCAAATGCTGTAGCAGGATAATGGCACAAGAACTCCCTCCTGCTTCCAGTAATTTTTACAGTGACTTCAATACAAATATCTCTTGTTCTTAGTTTTAAAGACATACTTCAGAAGCAGGAGGTACTAGGGCAGTATTTTTTTTTTTTTGTAAGTTACCAAGATGGAATATCTGTTGGACTTAAACCAAGTTAAGAAGTGTGGTGGCTAATGGATCTACTAAGTGTATACAGGCCTGTTTTTCCAAAAGCAAACTTAAATAAAACCTCCAAAAGTAAAAAGCATCAGAGCAAAACCCCAAGCTTTTTTTTTGTGTGTGCTTAAAAAAAAGTTTAAGAAAAAAAATCTTCAAAACTACTGTGGAACTAGTATGACTTTTAGAGCTGAGTACTTATAAGTTTAGTTTTGGCCAAGACATTTCAATCAGTTCCATCTCATCTGCTGTGATGTCTTAAGAGTTGCAGCCCATCTCCTGCACCAAATGAGCAGTCAAGTTAGTGGGGGCTTGCTGTGGCTCTTACATTGCCTTTCAAAGGGGTGAGCTACAGGTGACAAATATCCATATTGAGTTATTTCCTTGAAAGGAGAGGAAACTTTGAGTTCTTTCATTCCTTACTTATGAACAAGCTGATCACGAGGGTCACTTCACTAGACACCCATACACAAGACACTGAGAGCAACAAAATGTAATAGCATTTTTATTTAAAAAGCAGCAGTAGCCATCCCCCTTCCCCATCCTGATTCCCTTCCAAGGAAATAGCAATTTCAAATCAGAACAATGCCAGAGGGGAAAAATTATTACCCAGATTGCTGGAGACAGCACCATTGTGGTTTGCTGTTAGCACCTGGAAATACTCATGTCCTAAAATGGGGATTAGCTTCTCCACTAATCCCAGGGAAAAGGCCAACAGCTCCTCACATCTCCCATTGCAGCAGCAACCCTCCTTCCATCCTATTAATGATCTTAAAGTCTGGCACAAAGAGAGAACACCCCTGAGAAGGAATAGTAAAGGAAGACTAAAGAGCATTTAAACAAAGATTGTCAATTTAATCAGGCTTTAGGCCAAACTGTCAAGATCTTTCACAGCAAGGGGGTGGTTTAGGTCTCCCCTCTGCACCAGCCTCTCTATTCTACAGTTCAGTTTTCAAGAGTCATCCAAAAGGGGACAGCTTTTATCATGTGCACCTTTGTTACTCTATACAAGACTAACACTGTGTGTCAAAAATATCATTTTATTCTTTAATTGAAACAGGAGCTGACCAGGTTCCACCTCCATGGAAAGAAAACAAAAAGTCCACATCATTTAGAATTGGTTACACTAACAGCCTCCATTAACACTCAAACAGCACACTGTCAACAAAATAAAACCCAAGATGTTCTAAAGAAATATTCATGTTGTCCTCAAAATATTTGTTACACAGAATACAATCAAGTTTACTGGTTATGACAATTCATAGAATTTCTGCAATGTTTTCTTGAGATGCGTACAGTTCACTCCTGCAGTGCATCAGATAGCACTGTGTGTCAAGTGCTATTTCTCCATAAAAAGGCCACTGGAAGATCCATCTGATTGTGAACCAGGTTGCAAACTGCTGCGCAAACTCTCCCAAGAAAAGAAGTGTCTGAAGGTCTCACAGCTCGTCTTTATCCCAGTCATCCAGATCCACATCACTGAGATCAATATCATCTTCAACTGGAAGCTGTGAAAAAGGAAAGGCTTTGAGCACTCCTTTAGAAGCACTTAACACCAGGACAGCACTGACTTAGAAAGATGCTTACTTCATTCTGAGAGTAAAGCTCGCTCATTCATGAAAACCCAAAAGTGTATTAAGCACAGGCAATCAGAATTTAGACTAGAATGTTATTTTCTACTAATAAAAATACTCCAGATAAAGGCAAATACAGATTAAACTACCTAACAAGCCTACTACTATATTCTACCTGAAGTAGATCAAAAGATTGTAGTAACTTTGTGTTTTGCAGCAGTTCTGAACCTTAAGAACATACTTAATCACTGTGTTATTTATTACACAGGCTTTACCTTACAGCTTTCTGACATTAAGACTTTTATGGCAAGGTGAGCATACAGCAGAACCAAAGTATCCACAACACTTGGTCTTGAATGCATACACTATCACCTCCCTTACTCAGCATAGGTAATCACACATTTCACCCTTGATTGCATCCCAAGAGCTAGGCAGGAATATCTGTCCACAATGTCAGACAATGAATCTGGGGTTTGGTCTGATGGCAGAATTCAGATAATAGGAAATCATCAACAAAGTTTGCCAGTCTTTGAAGAGCAAGAATTTTCACATTGCCAGTTCTTAATTACTCTATCCTGTCACTTCTGCACCTAGCAAATCATCAGCATATTTAGAGATGGAGCACCTCTTACCTCGCCATCTTTGCCATCCCAAGGCTCAACTGAATGTATTTTAGGGAAAGCTCCACCACCCACTGGTGCTGTAGAGCCACGACCAACAGATAGTTCCCTAAGGGGGAAAAAAAAAAGTAAAAGTTAAATTTAAGAAATTTCTCCAGTCTTCATCCAGCTGGAATAGTGCCTGCTTCAGATTAAAGGAAGTCAACACTAAGATCTCATCCCTTGAAGCATATCTAAACCGTCTGGAAACTAAAGCTTTTCAAAGCAGAATATGACAGAGCCCTTAAAGCAGCACTGTTAATTTCTCTTTAGATCCAATTGTAAATTATGTGAGCTACACTCTTTTACATTTCAGCAGTGTAACAGTCATGGGGAAATACAGCTCCTTTAACAGTACGTTGTTTATCACTTAAAGCAACTCCAAGAAGGTCTGTAATTCTAATTTTACAAGTCACCTGCAACTGTTACTTGCAATCACTGTGATCCAAGTCCCCAGGAGTTAAAATGGTTGTGAGGTAACTAGCTTCTAGTTTGAAACACTCCATCTTGCACTTACTAATTAGGCTGACTCAAAAAGCCTAACATTAAAATCTTGAAGTGTTAATCCCTTTGTGTTAAGAGGCAAAGATGACTGAATACACATTCCTTCCCTAGGTGGAGTCTATACTTTTTATGCTCTTCTCAGTGCTGATTTCCTTACTTCTGGTCACTGTTGAGACTGCCTATTAGATTACAAAAGCTGCCCCCAGCAAGCTGAGTTAACAGCCAGCTACACCAACTGTGATTGTACTGCACAGCCAAATGCAAGAGATTATTGTAGTAGGTACTTCTCTATAGTAAGACAATACCAAACCAATTATCTAATGGAAAATAAGCTGTTAGGTCAGCTGCTTCTTCCTGGAAGCACCATCCACCCTCACTGGGAGAGGCTTCACTAAAATGGATTTTATAGACTAGGAGAATTTGCCGCATCTCAGAAAGGCAGATGTTTCTCTCACACAACTGCCTGGTATTGCTCATCTTGCATCTGAATCCTAAAGCTTACTTGGTACTCTGAGAAAGTTCCTTTTTTAGCATTAAGAAGAAAGTCTGGTCACTTACACAGGTAAGAGAATATAGCAGTTTCCATTAATTGAACCCTGTTCCTGCTGCATTAATGTGCTTCTTATGACAAGGTGGAAAGAGATTGTTGTATTTGCTTTTGTAATTCTGACTGTCCTCTGCCATCCTCCAAGCAAAGATATGGAGGACTGCTAACGTAAGCTCTCAAAGGCTCTTCCATACCTTGTGGCAGCTGGTGTTTCACCCAGAAGCAGAGTTCCCACTTCCTTTTAACCATGCTCAAGTAACAGTTTAAGTTTAGCTGCTCTATTTCAGTGCTGCTGCCACCTTCTGTTCTCCTCTCTATTTCCTTTCCTCATTCCATCCTCAACACTGTCTCTTGCCCATCTACACAAGAGGCAGTTTTCAGGGAGCTATTGACTTTTTGGATGTATTGCTTCAGCTCCTCCATTTAGTTTATCAGATGCTAGGGTAATGGGGAAGGGGAAAACAAGACCAAAACAAATCAGAAAGATGAACAGGAACACAACAGCACCCATTTACATTCCCAAATTGGTAACTTCTTAATTATTAATCAGAATACACCATTTGAAGTAAACAGTATTGATTACCAAGTTCCATTATATTCTGTTCAGTTCTGGTCTCCCCAGTTCAAGAGGGACAGGGAAACACTAGAGAGAATCCAACAGAGCTACAAAGATGATAAAGGGACTGGAACATCTCTCTTATGAGAAAAGGCTGAGAGCCCTGGGGCTGTTTAGCCTGAAGAAGAGACTGAGAGGGAATCTTGTTCATGTTTACAAATATCTCAAGGGTGGGTGTCAAGTAGAGGGGGCCAGTCTCTTTTCAGTGGTGCCCTGTGATAGGACAAGAGGTAATGGTCACAAGGTGAAACACAGGAAGTTCCACCTCAGCATGAGGAAAAACTTCTTCACTGTGAGAGTGACAGAGGCCTGGACCAGGCTGCCCAGAGAGGTTGTGGAGTCTCCTTCTCTAGAGACTTTCAAGACCCACCTGGATCTGTGTGGCCTGTCTTGGGTGTTCCTGTGCTGGCAGGGGGGTTGGACTCGCTAATCTCCAGAGGTCCCTTCCAACCCCTACCATTCTATAATTCTATGATTAATTTCATGGATTACCAGAGAAACACTTCAAGATCAAGGCTCACTTCTGTTTTCAGAAGTTGTGCTAAAACTACCATTTAAGTCTAAATGTCCAACTTCTTAATTCTACTCACCACATAAAGGTAGCAGCTTTATTAGTTGCAGTCCCCACTGATATCATTCCCTTATTCCAGTGAATGCTTGTAGTCTTAATTCTCTTAACTGAGCAAGTCTTATCAGTAACCAGAAGAGACTGATTTTTGTTCTAAGGAGTTACAGCCCCAGTTACAAAAAGACTTAAGTCACTTAAGGATTTCATACCTGAGAAACTCATTAATCCCTTGCTCACTAAATGATCCTTTCAGAAGGGCAAATTTCATCTTCCGAGCATTTACAGCTGCCATTGCTGGATACCCAAAGCCTCCAATCCCCAAAGAGCTCTCAAGATCCGATTGAGCACCTGCTTCTGTCCACAGCCACCTTGAGGAAAAGATAAAATAGAAAATTAGTATTTAGGATAGGCACTACAGTTGTTTTGAAGTCATACACATCCTGCAACTCTGCAGAGTTCAAGCTGGACTCTGAACTGCCCTTAACAGTGTCAACTGTTAGTAAAGTCATCAGGGAATAGCAGTGTCCCTATCTTGAACCATGTAAAGAAGGAAGTTCCTCCTCAACAGCACCTCTAGACCAGCCCCATGCTCACAGCCACTGAAAACTGGATCAGAAGAACAGCCATGAAAGAGCCTAGGGAAAGAACTGTATCACCAATCCAAACAAATTGTACACTTTAGCCTATATTAAAGCAAGGTCTCAAGTGACAGATCTAAATGTGAAAGTACTGCACAGAGCCCACTGTAGAGGATTTCTAGCCAACAACTGCAAGACCAGTATTTCAATCAGTATTAGTTCTTCACTGGTCAGGTCTTGGTTCCTCTAATGCTTAGCAAATCCTCTGAGGAACCTCTGGAATCAGCCAATCTCAGCATTCTGTCCGAGTTTTTTTTTTTAAGCCATTTTGCCCCCTTTTCACAGCAGTCAGCATGTCAGAACAACTCTCACTTCTCAGAGAAGTCCCAGAGATCCTAATTGCCACTTGAGAGGAAGAGAAATGGCAAAACCTGCTGGTCTGATTCTTTGAAAGCATGAAACTTGTTAATAAATTGATTCCTCCCCCCTTCCCCCCCCCCCCGAATTCACCAGTATGGCAGACTCACCCACCACCAAAAGACTCTAAAAGAAACTTGATAAATACCAACCAAAAATATTTTAGCAATTTATTCTAAAGCCACAGCAGCCCCTCCCACAATAGTTTGTGAAATACCAATACATCCTATCCTGAAAGAGGAAAAGCTCTTATCTGCAGATAAATTGCTATCATACAAATTCTATCGTTACCTCTAAAAATGCTCACATCTTTTCCAAGATGACCAGTCTACAGTAACACTTACCCCCACATTTTCTTTTTGTATTTTTCAGCCATTTTCAACATGACATCCAGGTAAGAATTCCTCCCTAAAGCTCCTGTTAGACAGAACAGGACAAGTGAAAAAACACAACCGTGGGCTTTACGTGACAAATTCATACAAGCAAGCAGACTTCTGTATATCTACCTGTGTCAAGAATATGAGGAAGGACAGAAATGATGCAGAGTTGATGAGCATCACAGGTACTCTTCAGAACATCTTCACTGATTATCTAGAAGAAAGTGGCAGAAAGTCAATGAGAGTAAGACTTTGTTAACCAGCTATGATTGCACTTATCTCCAACAGCCCATCAAATCCATCCTACATGGATGAAGTACTGAAACAACTTGACACAAAAGCTTACAAGTCTCTCCTACTTCATTGGTCTTCCAAACCAGGACTAATTACAAAGAGTTCCCAAAGTCTTCTGTTGATGTTTGCAGCAACAGGAAAGTAACCAGTACTAAAACAGGGCTTAGAGAACCCAACAAGGTGTCACTTGCTCAAAACCACTGTTCTTGGTCAAGGGCTGAAAAGAGCACACCCAGACCTATGCACGTTCCTGTAAGTTTATGGTATAGTACTGCTAGAATAGCGAGTCTCCAGAAGGTGCAGCATTTGCTGAATATGAGGACATTTAATCAACATTAACAGAGCAATACTGGCTTTGTGTTATTTACCTTAAAAAGCAATCAACCCATTTATCTACATCAATGCTCTCCAAACTGATGGCACACCCCTACCAGTACAAAAGTTTAAGAATACAGCCCCAATATATGTGTATCAATTACATGTATGCACTAACTACTGTACTACCATTATGTACATTATAAAGCATACATAAGCATGTTAAAGGATGACAAAGATTAAATAAACACCATTTAAAAATATTTAAGTTTACTAACTGTACAAATGTTTGTGTTTGTTTTTCCTTCCTGCATTCTAATGGATTGTCTTGCATGCACCCCACTGTGGAGACAACTGATCACCATTTCAAATCTACTAACATCAAGCCGAAACTAGAAGTCACCATACATGGAGTTTTTTTGACAACAAGCAAGGTGAGCCATAACACATCTAATGGAAAAATTATAAGTGACAAAACCCTGCCCTCTTGTAAGAAAAAAGATAGGGTATTTAACTCAACCTCTTCACTTGTTCCTCAGAAGAGGATTCTGACACCCTGGTACCATCCTGTCAGTGCCTTCACTGTATCAGTTCTGATAGTTTTCCGGTCAACAACAAAGTTACAGCAAAAATTAAATAAAGCTGAAGGATCAGACTTGTCATCCTTGACTTTGCACAAGCAGCACACTGAGGCTCTTATTTACAGTTAATATAGTCCTGTAAAAGATGCTGCAAAGGACATGATGGAAAAGAAATTTGAGAAAATAACGTAGAGGTACCTCCAGGAGCTCAGGTGGTGGTGCATTATCAGAAAACAGATCCAGAGCACGAGCAATGATATCAGATCTAGTTCTCCCACCATCATAATCAACAGGGTCTTCTCCTTTCTGGAATATTTTAATGGTGGGGAACCCACGAATCTGCAAGATAAGTTTAAGACATGAGCTCAAATAAATTTAAGTACTTCTAGTGGAAGTTAGCTGCTACTCTGATTAAGAGAAAGGGAAGACATTTAATATGCACATGAATCAAGTCTCACAGCATGTAGTGTCTAAACTTG
>JANIJG010004775.1:0-18796 GCA_024611175.1 Megaceryle torquata | reverse complement strand
CTACTCTGATTAAGAGAAAGGGAAGACATTTAATATGCACATGAATCAAGTCTCACAGCATGTAGTGTCTAAACTTGCACGATTTGTAGCTTCCTCCTTGTGCAACAGTTCAAAACCAGGTTAACACATGCTGAAACACTGTTTCAAGTTTTAGGTCGGATCAGCAATGGTTTCATCTCAATTTAGACACACCAAGCACTGCAGGTTTAAGTACCATGAGGGCTATCTTAACTCCTCATATTCATTAGACATTAGTTTTCCCATTTGGGTGGGGGTAGAGAGTGGGCAGGGCACTGTGTCTACATGCCAACAAGTGAACCTTAAGCTCCCTCTGCTTCACTTCCGGTAAAACTTGTGTAGGGGTCCTGCTGACTGCCAGTCACATGTACTTACATGAAAACAAAGCAGCAAGCTCCCTGTACTGTATTAAAAATTAAAGAACATCAGTTCACTGAGGGCACATAGCATAACTGATCTGGACAGCTAATACTGTGTGATCCCTGATAACTCTCCAAGATGTACAGGTACATATGTGGGTTCTAAAGATGCCCAGCCAGCACAAAAACAGTCTGAAAAGAGACCTCTTGCTTCAGATAACCTTTACAAGACCTTATGGAAATAAACAGCCTTTGTCATCAGTGACACACAGATTTATTCCTTCCCTCTCACCCCATTTGTTTATGTTGTTACTGACACTCAGGAATTAGTTCTTTGTGGGAAAATGGAATGTGTCACTTAAACGTTTTGTGTTAAAAATAATGTTAAGTGGTACTAAATTAATACTTATGGGACTGTTACTTAAAGGGAAATCTTACTAGGGATGGACAGGAAATTGTAACCGCTGCAGAGTATACTCACCCCATATCGGCCTGCAAGCATCTGATTGACAGTTGCATCTACTGCAGCCAGCTTTACTTTTCCCTTTGTTTGTTCCTTCACCTCAGTGGCAGCAGCTGCCCATTCTGGCTCCAGGCTGAAAACCAAAGAGTACAAGTGCTAGCAAAAGTATGCCACGTTCCAACATTATGTAGCATACTCCACCCAGGAAAGAAAAATTAAGTCTCTGCAGAGAATAACAGCTAGGGAGGGTTATTCCAAGTAAGACCACATTCCCACATCCAAAAGAATTAAGATGTTAATACGTCTTTTGAATCTCATTTCTACTGGCAACTGGGAATTTTATTACTAAAGAAGTGTGCAAGCAGAGCAGCACCAAGATGACCTAAGCAGGAGCAGCCCACTGCTTTAACACTTTTTGTTAAAACACCTTACTGAAAAACCTCACTTCTGATATACCAGAGGTGCGAGGTCTCTTTCAGAGGATTAAGGGTATCACACAAAACCAAGCACTAATAGGAATTGAATTGTCAAAGAAGTAAACCTTATTTACTTTTTGCAGTGTCCACACCATGGGGCATAAAACTCCACCATCCATACATCGTCACTATTCATGACTTTCTTATCAAAGCTGTCATCAGTCAGCTCAATCACATCCTTCTTATCACCACCTCCGCTCTCTCGGCTCTGTAGGAAACAAACAGATCCTCACATAACAGGTAATCAAACGCGGATTCCCACACAAGCCATCTCTTGCATGTCGCTTCATACCAAATTGTCTTTATCCAAATGGGATACAAATCAGGCAGTGTCAGGTCATACAACTCTCCCACTTCAGAGCTGACAATACACACAGCACACTCCCACAGCACTTCCCAGAAACAGCAAGTGCACCTTCTCTTAAAAAAAAAATCAGGTCAAGCTGACTACCAAGATGATGTGGCAACACTTCCTCAGTTCAAGCACTAAACCATGACATCAGTCCAAGAACACATCGCTCTTCAACTCCCTGCCATCACACTATACCCTGGTTTGTTTCCAGGCAAGACAAACATCTAAGTACATACATGCTACAGTCCACCCAGGTGTTCTATCTGGCCAACCTGAGGATGTCCGACTGTACTTGCTCCATGTACAGAAACATCAGTAGGAGACAGAAGCTTTTCAATTTACCTTCAGGGAAAAATCCAGCAAGCCAAGTGCAGAAGAACGTTATCAAATTAAAAACCAAACAAACGAAAACCAACAAAAAACCCAAAACCAACCCTCTTCCATCTAGTTTAGACTGGTACTTCAACCAGCTGGAGAATGAAGCTAGCAGTGACCTCGAAGTTCAAAGGGAGTTGCACCTGGGAAAAAACAAGTCCATGCACCAGTACATGCTGGGGACTGACTAGCTGGAAAGCAGCTTTTCAGAAAGGAACTTGAGTGTCCTGGTGGACAAGCTGAACATCAGCCAGCACTGCACACCTGTGGCAAAGGTGGCCAACAGTCTCCTGAGCTGCACAAAGCAGGGAGATGCCAGCAGGTCTGGGGATGTGATCTTTCCATCTGCCTAGCACTGTGTGAAGCACCTGGAGTGGTGGGACCAGTTCTGGACTCCCCAGTGTAAGAGGCATGCACACACTGGAGCAAGTCCAGTCGAGTGTCAAAGCTGATTAAGGCCTTTGAGCATCTGACATATGAGGAGAGGCTGAGAAAGCTGGGCTTACTCAGCAGGAAAGAGAGAAGGCTCAGCACAGATCCTATCCAGGTATATAAATACTCGAGTGGAGGGTAGTAATGAAAACAATGGCAGACTCTTCTCTGCAATGCTCAGTGACAGGACAAAAAGGTAGAAGTTGAAATAGAAGAATCTGATTTAAACATGAGAAAACTTTTCTACTGCAAGGGTGGTCAAACACTGGAACAGGTTCTCCAAAGACTGGAGTCTGTGTGAAGTCTCAGTCATTGGAGATACTCACAACTTGATGAGACACAACCCTGATCAATCTGCTCTAGGTGACCCTGCACTACGCAAGGGGACTGGACTAGACAACCTCCAGTGGTCCCTTCCCACTTCAACTATTCTGTTATTTGAGTCAGAAGCACAAGCTCTGATGTCCTGTATGGGACAGTCTCCACTTGACAACACACACACACACACACATTTCCTCAAATACCTGTTTCCCAGAACTATATCCTCCACTTCTGCCACTAAGACGATCTTTCACCAGTGACCGAAGAGCACTTAGAGCAGCATCAACAATAGCATCACTTGTCCTGCCACCTGCAACACAGCAAAAGAAGTGATTAAAGCATCAAAAGAACAATTTAAAGTAGGCCCCTGACTTAATTACAAACTTAATTCTCCCTCACCTTAAGGATTTTTCAGGACAAGCAGGACTGGGCCATGAGTGATACAGTACTAGTGGTGGGACATAACTGATTTAAACATAAGCAGCAGGACTGACTTTACTCCAGTTTTTCACTACCCACCTTATCTAATGAGGTATGGGGGGGGGCAAGCTTCCAGTAAACAGGAAGAAAGGAACAATTCTTCAGAACTGCCTATAAAGTTTCACCAACTACAAGCTGCAGGTAGGACTGTTAGCCCATGTTAAGACACACACAATTCAGACAAGTCCCACCCAACTGTGAGTTACCACAAGCACCACACAGGAAGAAAACACCACACAAGACAGCACTAACAGATACCATAATTACTGTATACATGGACTTCTTTTAAAGTGTGCAACATGTGAAAGAACATCACATTTACCTTGATAATCCTCTGCTTTGTTTTTGTTGGCTCCAAATATCTTGATAGTTGGAAACCCTCTGACTCCATATTGTCCACCCAAGGACTGATGTTTATCTGCATCTACTGCACCTACTTTAACTACACCCTGTGGAAATAAACAGGAACTAAGACAAGAACTGTACAATGATTTAACACATTTTATACTCTCTGCCTGTTGGAGAGAGTTATTAGGAGGGTAAGAAAGCAATCACCAGAAGAAGTGTTCTCTCTCCAGAAACATTCAACTACAGAACACCATATATGTCCATTTCTTTCCTCATTCTGACAAACAAAATTTTAAATTGTTTGGGATTTAGCTTGATTTTTTCTGTGTGTTTTTGTTTATTTTTTTAAAAGTGGTATGTATTTTACATAGGCAAGAGTTCAGCAAATCACAAGTCTCCTGTAATTAAAGAAATGCTCATCACCAACAGCTTACAAAGCTGTTTACAACTGTTTAGTTCATGATGTTTCTGTACTTCAGAGGAAAGCGAGAGGACAGCAAGGAAGAAAAAAACAGAAACATGCTATTTTGGTGGATGCTTGGATCCTGAAGTCTTCTGGTGCTGTTGAAAGCAGCCCTAGAAAGCAGTAATAGGGATTCACAGAGATAGAACTGACTTGCTTACTCTACAATTCAATGGCTTCTTAAAGAAAACCAAAACCAAACATCCTGACTTTAAGTGCCTCTGATTGGCCACTTCTCTGGCTGGACAAGTACAATGAAAGTGATGTGGTTTTGAGGACTAAATCACACCTCCATGTTTCAATTTGGATGACAAACTTCTCAATCCACTATCACGAGTACATTTCAAAGGTTAAACTTACTTTTAGAGCTGTTGCTGCTTTCTTCCACTCAGGTGTTAGTCTTTGACAATGGCCACACCTTTTAGAAAACAAACAAACAAAGCCACAAACCATTGTCATTCAGATCTGGTAACTATTTCACAAAGTACAGGGTGGTCTTGACTTTACAATGACAGAACAGTCACTCACAGCAAACAGCAGGAGACTTAAGATCTACTCACAAAGAGGGGATGAGGTTACCCATCACACCATCACTCAAGACTTCTGATGAAAAACCTCCACGTGCATTATATAAGTGCATCTACACACCCCTATACACACATCTGAAAAGCTACCTGGCTTTTCTAACACAGGGACAAATGTGAGCACCAAAATCCAGCTCTGTGCAACAGTCTGCTTGTTGCAAGCTAGAAGTGACCTGTGATCAGGCCTGAAAAAAATTGTTCTAGTGGTCACATTCTTGCTAGTGAAGAAGTTACATCTCCTGGAGGTGTCTGGAGGGAGAAGATCAACAGCTGACTGGCAACTAGTGTATAATCACAGCATCACAAACCTTCAGGGAGAGGAGCTGCCCATTTATTTATACCTGTTGTACACTTTATTGCAGTTGTTCAGTGTAGCTTCATGGGCAGTGGGAAGCTTTAACACTAGAAGAGGTGCAGCAAGCTCTCCCCTCCACCTCTTAGTCCAGACTGATTCAGGCTGTTGCAATGAAAGGCCCTTTTCACCAGAACATGGAGCTTTAGATAGCAATAACGCAGAGGATTTGTGCAAAAATAGAATATACATCACCAGAATTTACACAGAAGAGACTCCATACTCTAAACACGAGCAGAACAGGAGACAGAGGTACTAAATTACCGTGCACTAAGCCAGTATTTTTCAATGGAAATTGGAAATTCCAAGTGTGAATTCAGATCTGTGCTTTCACATTGGAAACAGAAAGACAGAAATGAGGGGCCTTCTCACTTGCCTACTGCACTTTGATCAGTCATTTTTAATACTAATTTCAGTAGAAAAATTGAAGTAATAAGCAACATAAGGTTTTGTTATTAGACCTTATTTGCCAAATTGAAAACAATTCTACCTTTTTTTTTTTCTTCCCCTTCTGAGGATATTTAAAATAGGAATCCCAACCACGGCTATTTTGCTAGTCTGGGGGCCATCAAACAATAACTGTACTGTCAACAACTGACTGAAACCCTGGACTGATGAGCAGCACAATCCTAAGCTGCTCCTCCATGATAAGAGCAAGTACACAGATGAAATTCTTACCATGGGGCGTAGAACTCCACAAGCCACAAGCTCTCACTCTGAATGACCTCCTTGTTGAAGTTAGTTGGTGTTAACTCTATCACATCATCACTGGCTGAATATAAACCATTAACTGCCAGGAATAATGTGCAGCTCACTGTGCCTAGAACAAAAAGCAAAGCAATCAGCATTCTCACAGAACATTTATGATTCTTCTATTGCCATAACTAAATCATTTCCCCACCCCCTGCAAATCAGCAAGGGGAGTAAGAAAAAAGGAAAAGGAATTACATAAAAAAAAAAAAAGTTAAGGCAATATACATGCTCTCCTTCCTCACTTAAGTCATGATTCCACAGGATCATGCACTAAATATATTCTCTGCACCTAAAGCTAGCTGGAGTTATGCCACTCCCGCTACAGCTCTCCAGAGAGCACTTGGTCAAAGCTGCTACCAGACCAGCAGAACTTCCACAGGGATCCCCACAATCAGCCTTGTTTTGGTAATGGCTTTAAACTAAAGGAGGGTAGATTTAGACTAGACGTAAGGAAGAAATTTTTTATGTTGATGGTGGTGAAACACTGGCACAGATTGCCCAGAGAGGTGGTAGAAGCCCCATCCCTGCAAACATTCAAGGTCAGGTTGGATGGGGCTCTGAGCAACCTGCTCTAGTTGAAGATGTCTCTGCTCACTACAGGTTTGGACTTGTTGACCTTAAAGGTCCCTTCCAACTCAAACAACTCTGATTTTTTTCACTTCTTTTTAATGGAAACTCCAAGCTAACTGCCCTCACCTCATACACAGTAGGCGCCCAAACACATCTTTCATAAGATGACAAAATGCAGGACTGTCCCAACCTAGCAGTTACACTGATTTTAGGACCAGCACTTGATGTACTGATAGTGTAAGGAGCTCCTTCATTCTTGCTCATAATGATCTTGGTCTACCATTTATTTATTCTCCAGTCTCTTCCTAGAGAGATAACAGCTAAATCTCTCTGGTTAACAACTCAAGCACTCTTAGAATGGTTAAATAAATAATTGAAAAGTACAATAAACTTGCTTTCTCTTAAAAAAACTTCATACGTCTGGTCACTTCTAGGTCTACTACTTGAGGCTTTGCATGTAGAACTTCATAATACCTCCATCTGCCTAGTCAAGAGAGATTGAGAGATGAACTGATGAAAGGTGGCAAGCATCTCTGTAACAAAATCCACATAGCAGAAGACTTTTCTTAATCCAACAAGGACTAGGTGGAATTAAGTGCTCAGACACTGAAGTTAGAACCAGGCAAAAAACAGCTTTGGTGCTAGTGGTTAACATGCCTAGGAAGCTGCACGTTGTCTCTCAAGGCTGAAAGTGAGAAGACAGTTGAGCGATGCAGAACCTCTGCAGCAGATGGTACACTGACTGCACAGCATCACCTAAGCTTTACTAGTCCTGCTCAAGAAAAGTCAGTTCCACTACATCTATTCTGCCAGTGAGAGGAGGTGACAGAAATAACACCTTCCAGGTTACTCAACCAGAGATCAGGACTGATCCCAGTTGCTTTCTACCACCAGACTGGCACATTAGATTGGCTCTCTCCCTTCAGTATGCTCACACAGACAGCATTTCATCAGAACTGATCAACGGACTTCTGAGGTGATCTGTGGCTTCCACAGCATGTTACGGTGACCTATGGTGGCAGCTGTTGCTAGGACAGAGTAAGAAAATAAGGATGAAAAAAAGCTTTGTGAACACTACAGTCACTCTCCAGTGAGAGGCCCTGCTCTAGATGGAACAGGCCATTCATTTGAAATCAGCATATTCTGTCATCAGCTGCAGATATCTCTGGCAGAACACATTCAGAAGCTGAACAGAGTTCACTCAGCTATTTCTGACACTTCAAATAGACAAGTTTTAGCTTATGCAAAAACACTTGCTAAAGAAAACTCAAAAGAAAGCACATGGCGAAATTCACCAAGTCACATATCACTGCATTTAAAAAAAAACAAACAACCCAAACTATGACTCATGGACCGGTGGCATAATTTTCCCTTTCTACAGTGAAACATTCAAGGCTTAATTCATCTTTATCAAATAGAAGGACCATCATCCTACAAGCATCTAAGCCAGGAAAATGCAAACCTGTCCTTGATATTAAAACAAAACAAAACAAACAAAAAAACAAATAAAAAAAACCCCCACAACTGAAATAATCTGATTTCCAAAGTTGCTTTCTAATGTAAGCAAATCACTTATACAGCTTTGTGAAACCCCCTGGGGCAGCTCCATGCTGGTATTACTAATCCTTGTCAAAGCAAAGTTGCAACTGTGGAAAAAAAGCTTTTTGCTACGGGATGATGATGATTCTGTGAACTTTCTCTTGAAAATAGCCAGCTCTTCTGCAACAGAGCTGCGTGTGCTTAAGTCCACACGCCTCTGCTGCATATCTGCGTTCGGCCCCACGCAGCGCTACCTGCCCCTCGGGTGTCTCTATCCGGGGATCCGAGCGGGGCTACTGAAGAGTTACCGGTTAGTTCGGCACCGAAGCAGCAGCAGCAGGGGGAGGGGAAGGACAACTCCCCACGGGCTCCTCCTTTTGCCTTCAGTCATTCACTTTCTTACTGCTCTTACAGCACTAGATTGCAGGGCAGCCGGGCCAGTAAAGCAGCATCACTTAGTGGAAATCAAAGCAGGTTTTCTTTTGTGGCTTTATATATATATAGTTATTTTAATTATGGTAAGAAGTAAGAACCGTTCCTTTAATTTTTTGTTGCTGTTGGTAGGCTCTTTAGGCCGTCCACTTGCGTTCCAGTGCCTCACCGAGCAGCCGGGGGCTGCACAGCGGCTCGGGCAGCAACGGCCGAAACACAACCGCGGGCTCTGCCCCCGACTCCACGAGGCGTCCACCGCCGCGAGTGGCCCGCAGGCCTACAGACCTCGCCCCTCCCCGAGAGGGACACGGGCGCAGGGCAGCCCCAAGATCGTCGCCAGGGGCCGCCCGCTCAGCCCAGCGCCCTCCCGCCACCAAGGGCCCACACCCCGGGAGGGGGCGGCCGAGCCGTGCCCCGCCGACTGACCAGCCTTCGCCCGCCCCAGCGCCCCCCTCCCCTCATTAGCCGCCCCGACGCGCGCGGCTCCTACCCCACCAGAGACGTCCCGCGGCACGCGCCCCCATGGCTGCCCCCTGCTCCCTCCGCCGCCGCTACTAGAGACTGTCCGCCCCACCTCCCCGCCCACGTGCCGCACGTTCCCTTGCCGTGGCCACCGCCCATTGGCGGTGCCGGCGCTCGCGCATTGAGATAGCCAATGGAAGGCGGCCGCGTCCGTCGCGTCAGTCGCTGCGGAGCGCGGGTGGCTGGGGAGTCTCTGAGGGGTGGGGGAGGAAGGAGGTGGCGGAGCAGCGGGGCCTGACGTGTGGGCGACTGCGGACTGGCCTGCCGGGCTGGGGGCGGAGCGGGGTCCTGGGGCTGTCCGGGAGCTGACGAGGACAGCCGAAGGGAGGAGGGTGTCAGAGGCGTGCCTGGTGAGCGCTGGCAGCAGGCTGCCCCGGGGAGAGCGCTCAGCCTGCTTGCAGGGTCCTGCCACAGCCAGAGTGCCCTCAGCCTCTCCCCGTCTGTCTGCGCTGGCTGGGGTCTGGGCCTGGACTGAACCCCGCGCAGGCCTTCAAAGAGAAGGAAGGCAGGCCGTGTTTTGTCCTCTTTGGTGCCCAACCTTCGTTTGTTCTGTCTCTTAAGTGCAACTATAAGTCTCAAGGGCTTGGCAGTCTAAATGGTGTCACTGCAAAAACCAAGGCAGGCATCTACATTTGGGAAAAAAAGATAAAAAATGTTTTCAAGTCACAAGTTGGCATATCAATGTAGAAATGAGCTTAGCTGCTGTAGGCCGAGGAAATAAAAATAGGGAGAGGGGAGGGCTGGTGGATGCTGCTACAGCTGCTGTTTAAACCTGGATAACCTGCTTGCTTGCAACAAGACTTGGCAAGTTTGAGCCAGCAGCACAATGCGGATGTGGCTGTTTTCTATGAAAATTCATCCTACTTCAAAAGATCAGGAAACTACTGTTTGAAAAAGCTGACCCACCCCTAACGATTGGACATTGTAAGAGAGTAACAGAGATGAGGGCTATGTTTTTGGCAAGCATTGTCCCAGATGAAGGCTTTTGCAGAGCTAGCATTCAGCGATTTGGTGAGCTGTGATTTTTTTTTTTTTTTAATGTAGTAGTTGTAGCTGGAATTAATGTACCATTGGAATAGAATTTTTCAGCAGTTGGATATGAAGTCATCTAAATTTTACCCCCACATGTGCACACACTGCTTCATGCTCACAAGTAGCACTTTTCAGTACAATTAAGTCCTGCCTGTATTAAATTGTTAGCAGGGTAGAGAGAACAGGCAGTCATTTTCACCCTCAAGTTATTTCAGAAATGGAGGAACGTGGCTGCACGTTTTCATCAGAAAGGCTACAAAATACTGACATCTTGGCATTTCCATCCATGAAAGGCAGCCTGCTGAGCAGGCAGGTTCAAGTTCTCGGCAATTCCTAGATCTTAAGATAAAACATACCTCACCTCTTATTTTACTGAGTCATAAAGCAGACAGGAGCTGCTTTGCAGCCCATCTTTCCCAAAGGAAGAAATATTTCTCTTCAATTTTTCTTACATTCCATCAGTATGATGAAAAAACTAAACATGACACCTTGGGGCACTACTGAGCAGTTAGCATGACATTAGCTCCAGGTAAAATCCTCAAAACCAGAAATAATGGAAGGAGAGTTTTATGACACGTGACTCGGCAGAGAAAATTCATCATCTGCAGGGGAGAGCTGGCTAACTGAAGGAGCTGCGTGGAGGTAGTTTATTTTACTTTCCATCAGTGTCATGCAACAGTAAGTGGAATGGCTGTGGTTAACATTTCTATACCACCCAGCAGCATGTGTTAAAGTATTTATTGCTGAGAAAGAAGCTTTTAACAGATCTTTACTTACTCAGTAAATTCCTAGTGAATTTCTACAGGAAACAATTCTATGGTGGGAGCAATTCTACGTTTTTATGTGTGTTCTGGAAATACATGTAAGATAGTGCTGATAAAGCCTGAACCAAGACAAATATTAGTAGAGTGATTAACAATGAAAACAGGGCACCAATACGATACAGACTATTTCATAAATGAGCTGCCTTCAGACAAAGTGAGTTAAGGATTTTAATGAGTTTGCAGGGGGCTTTACTGTCTCTGTGAAGACAGTACTTGAATAGAGTCCCTGCAAGAGGTTTAGGTGCTGTTTCTCCATTGTAGTATGAACTTCTGTGGTGTTACTGGCAGAAAAACTCGTGACTCATGGCTATATAAAAAAGGGAATAATGGAAAGATACTTGGTCTGCAGAGGTTAATGAGAGAAGTTACTGAGTCTGTATTTAAAACATGAAGATAACTCCAGGGGCAGTGTTAGAAGGAACTTTGCAAATTTCTGAGGTCAACTCACAGATACAGCAGAGGTTCTGTATATGAGCCTGTGAGACCTCATGGGTGCCTGCATGGGAGACAGCTGATGCAAAACCTGAAATCAGTTACCAGAGGAAGGAGATAGTGTTTGAAGAACACCTCTGTACAGAAGAGACAGCAAGAGGATTAATGTCATAAATGTGAGGAATATTCTTGTATTCCAGGGATCTTGCCTGGTTCCTGCCCTGGCAGATGTGTGGGAGGAATGGAACACACAGAGATTCTGGCTTCGCAAGTTCCAGGTACTTTCTGACTCCTAAACTGTGATATGGTTGCCTGTTCCTGGAATGCAGTTCACAGTAAAGCAGGCATTGCCTGAAGGAGTGTTTTTCAGCTGAGTTATTAACACGCATTTAATCTCAGTGGCCTGTAATTACCAGAAGGTGGTGGACAGAAGCTTTCCCTGGAGACAGGGAAAACAGGGGGAAGCCTCAGAGTTGGTAAAAAGAGATGGGGATAAGGATCGGTCCCTGGAACAACTGTCTTTGTTTCCAGCAGAGGGGAGTCAGCTGCTGCACAGCCTCAGAAGGAATGATGGATGGAGCTTAGATAAGCTTATTCTCTGCTTAATGAGACTTAGTATCTATTTAGTATGAGACTGGGGTGAAGGTTTTGAAGCTGTAAAAAAGCATTTTGCTGGCTTATTTGATACACGTGACCAGAACTGACCGTGTTTGAAGAAGAAGGGAAAGACTTGGAGGCAGAGAAAATATTGGGAGGTCTTCACTAACTGGCGGGTGTAGCCCTACAGATATTCCAGGCTCCAGTGTCTGCTGTTCAGAGATGAAACAGACATTGTCAGCTTTGGAGCCATTTGCCCTTGGTCAGGGTGAGGCTGATCACAAGAACTGAACTCAGTGATCAGGCTTCAACATTATCCTAAAGCAGTGACTGCCTTATCCCCACCACAGCTGGAATTAGCCACCTTTCCTCTTCTGTTACTTAAATGGAGCATTCATCTATTCCAATCCAGGCTTTTCTCTCCCAATTCTCTACTCTCATGGTCATTCAGGTCCCCAGAAGGACCTATCATTCCCCTTTTCTGTATCATAATTTATTAGGGATTAGCCTGTTACACAGCCATTTTATAATCACTTTTGGTCTTGCAAAGAGGCATCGAAAAAAACCCAGTAATTTTAGATGCACATAGTCTGACTTGATCATGTAGCCACATCACATGGTGCACCAACATGAGGTGTATTCTTTATGCATAACAGCAGATGTTTCCCTGTGCCAGATGGCTCCTTCCTTAAGTTATATCCTGTTAACAAATAAGCTGGATAGCAAATGACACTTTCTGCCATGGAAAGTCACCTGCTGTTCAGCTTGGCCACATGAGAGGCACTGTGGTGGCAGTATGCTTCAGAAGGATGTCCAGTGACCTTTTCTAGATTCTCCTTTGTGTGGTGTACCTGTTAAGAGATCCCTTCCTTAAGTTGTAAAGCCTCTGTTAGGCAGGTATCTAAGGACACAGATGCTCCTTCAAAACAACAGCAAGGTTCTGCTTTCTTAGTATTTGCATTCTTAATTGTTGCCAAACCAGTTTTACTGTTGACCATGGAGAAGCTTGTGAGGAGTGGCCAGTGCTGATGGAGACAAAGTTACTCTCCTGACCCCATTTCGTTCTAGTGCCTCTGGAAGCAATGACAGCAGGAATGTGGGGACAGCCAGCTGAAAAATACTGTCTTTAATTTCAGCAGGGTTTTTTCATCTCTCACAATTCCTCTGCACAGGGAAATATACAGGTTCAGAGGCAAGAGTCTGTCAGGACACTGACAGTCCTGACTTATAGTAGCTTAAGATACCATAGACTGAACCCTCAGATTTCAGCAGCTAAAGGAAAACAGGTAGTAAGGATCTAGTTTGTTGAGGATGCATCTGTTCTGATTGGAAACTTGTGAGCAGCCAGGGAGTGGATGGTGCAGGAGATCTTTCAGACCAGATAGCAGGAGATCAGAGAGGGTGCAACTCTTCTCCATTGCAAACATCTTATGGGAGGAAGAGGATTATAGAAATGAGCATCCTGGAATATCAGAAACATGAAAGCTTTTCAATTCAGTTAGTTAATACATGGGAGAGAATTTCCAAAATTTGTCCAGAAGAGTACACGATGACAGTGATCCCCATGCCCAGAGTTCCAAACAGGGGTAGGAACACAATGGAATTTTTTATTTATTTATTTATTTATTTATTTATTTTGAGAATAATTGGGGTGCTTCTGGGTCTATTTCTCTGTTTTCTTCAGCTTGACCAAGCTACTTGCAAACACAGCAAACACAGGTCTCAAACCTTCTAGCTTGAAGTGTCTAACAAAGCTTGTCAGCACAGAAACAGCTTTTTCAGCATCTAAATAAATTATTTATCTTGTCCCTGACAGATATATCAGAACATTTTGGATTAAAAGAAAAAATTACTCAAACCCATTTAAACTAAACCAGTAAGTTACCTGGAAGTAACATGATGCATGGTGGGGAGGAGACCGCACCTCAGACCACAGGATCCTTTAGGAATACCTCTGGGTGCTACAGTTGGGCCTCACTTTTGTGCTAAACATGGAAGTTCAGTTTCTTCATGAATCTCAGGGCTGTCTAAATCATATATAGTTGTATAGAAGGCCAGACTCTCTGTTGCTTTGCAAGTCACCTTGGGATTGTCAGAAAAAGACAAGTATAATGGATACCTAAAGTTACAGAAGCCCAGTAAGCTTCTTGTAATTTTTCAGTTTAATGGCTGGCTTGTTTTATTTGACCATTGTGGCAAAGAGAAAAATATGTTGTACTAAAGTAAGCATAACTATCTTTCACTGAGAAAAAAATAGGTTTGATTTGAGTGTAACACATATGAGCTGACCTGTTGTATAGAAAGGCCTTGGAGCTCACCATGAATTCCCGTGAGCCCGGCTTGTTCTCCTTGGTGATGAAAACCTCATTCCTGCGGTTTGAATTCCCACTACACCTATCCTGAAAAAGAACCTGGGGAAATGTTGCAACCAAAGAAAACTGCAGCAAGGGAAATTCTGATTAGATATTGGGAAAGCATTTTTCAGTTTGAGAGTGACTGAGCAATGGAGCACAGAAATTTTGGAACCTCCATTCCTGGAGGGTATTAAAACTCAGCTGAGTATGACCCTGAGCAACCAGACTTAACTGGCTCTACAGATCACCTCCAGTGGTCCTAATTAACTCTCAGAAGGCCTATTCCTGCCATCTGCCCTATGCAGTGAACACAGCATTACTAACAGAGGTGAAGCTTTTGGTTTTTTGCATGACAAACTGTATTTCTGTGCAAGGCTTTGTGATGAGGTAAGCTTTTACCACACAAGGGTTTTTACTTAATAGCTGTGCATAGTTCTACACATCTAATCACTATAACTCTGCTAGACAAGCACTGCATGTGTATTCACAGCACTTCCGTGGACACAACATCTCTGCTTATTAAAGTTGAAGCATCAGCCCACTGAAAAGCAAAGAGCCAGCACCACAGACCTGAGTTAAAATTCATGTCAAATTCTATTAGAGGGAATGTAAATAAGTTTTTAAACAATATCAAGTGATTTCTAATTGTCCCTGAAGGACTGAAGCTACACAAATATGTATTTCTGCAGAAATCTGTGTTCTCAGACATCTCACAGCTCACAAGTCCACCTCAGCTCCCTTCCTTGTTGTCTTGCTTAGTAATTCGTTGAATATAGAAACCTGTTTCCTTTAGCTGTTGTGGCCTATACTGATTTTCTCCTACCCCTGAACAGGAGAGTTTGACTTATACCCAAATAAACACATCTCATAAAGCCAGCCTGTGTTATAATGGATCTTTCAGAAGTGTTAATTTTAAAGGTTAATTGAAAAGAGTAAAGAATCAAGTGGAACAAGACTTAGAGAAAGCAGATACTGAGGGAGTTTTAAAATGCATCAGTGTACATACAGCAAACAAAACTATAAACAGAAGGGAAAAAATAGCAAACATGGTAGCAAAAGGGAGTATTTCAGCAGTTTTATAAATGTACATCTACTGGCTTCTGTCTGGTGGGTGGAAGCCAGTTTGGCTGGAAGGGGGAGCCTGCACACCCAGCTCCAGTGGTATCCATGTCTCTGGGGGTGCTGGCTGACAGGGTGGGGTGCTGCCACCCTGTCTTGCTCCTCTTCTTTCAACTTTGTCAGTCCTGGATGACAGTACATTCCACCAGAGTATTTCTGTGCAGGGCCAGGATGTAATTTTAGCTGACCAGCAGGCTGTGTGTTTAATGTGGTTGACTGCTCTGCCTTGTATTGTCCTAAGGCACAGGTTTTTCCATGTGGCTCATCTACTGCACTGGCAAGGATGCATATAGGACACTATAAAAGATGATAAAATACACTGAAGGGAAACTCAGGCTCAAAAAAATAGTATCAGGACTAGACTATGTGAGACATTGTTTTGAAAAGCATGGCCTTAAATTGGCCATCAGACAAGTACAGGCAAGGTCACAATAAAGTAGAAACATATCCTTTTAGTACCAGGATCTAGAAGTCTAGGAATAAAGTGCATCAATGAGATCCACAGACAGTATTATTCTGGAAGAAGTTGCTAAGTACAAGGAAGTAGATCAAAGACTTACTGGAATGATCAGCAAGATCAACAGGCTTCCCAGAGAGGTGGTGGAGTCTTTGTCTCTGGAGACATTCAAAACCCACCTGGACACATTCCTGTGCAACCTTCTCTTGGTGATCCTGCCTTGGCAGGAGGGTTAGACTAGAGGATCTCTAGAGGCCCCTTCCAGCCCCTGTGATTCTGTGATCAGTGAGACTGGGAATGGGGAGCTCCACGCCAGTCTGCCTGGGAGACTGGCTCAAATCTCTGGCACTCTGAGCCATCAAAGCCTAGAAATACCTGGAGGTATAATCATTACCACACTACATACCACAACAGGTTTCCCCTGGCTTCCGTAGAGGAAGGCTTTTTGTTGTTAGTTCTGGTGAGCAGCAAACATAAAGCAACAGTAAAGGCACAGTAGGATTGGAAGAACTGAACTAATTTCTGTTCCCATATGACTCCAGGAGAAGGAGAGATGACTCAGACGAAGAACAAGTGATTAAAAATTGAAATTTACTGCCTCACTAGCAACACATTCATACATTACAGACTAATGTGGTGGTAAGAAGCTGTTCTGTGTAACCTTGTGGAGTTTTATTTTAACTTAAAATAAAAGTCAAGGAGTTAATTTGTGAGTGCATGGAAGCAGTGGATAGGGAACAATTGCTTCTTGTGTAATAGGAGAACTAGAGTTAGTCATTAAGAAGCAACAAATGAAAATAGGTGTTTAGTTCAAAGCTCAAAATGCAGATACTTTTTCCTATGGGTAGTTGAACTATCGAACTCCTTGCTGAAGGGTTTTTTGAATGGTAAAAATATCATCAGATAAAAAAAGTGACTAGACAAACTAATGGAAAGAAAAGGCACTCATGACTGGTTATCCATGAGCCCTGTCTTGGAAAGACCCTTAACCGCAAAATGTTGAGGACTGAGACTGTGCTGGGAAAATATATCTATTTTTTGCTGTTACTGGCTTCTTCTAAGGTACACTGCTGGATGACTTTTTGGCATACTTTCATAGTGCTGTTTTCTGTTGTCAAATGCTTATCTGTCTTTCCTTAAGAAGTTGATTATATTGGGGATGGAGTTGAAAAAATCTTGTTAGGGCAGTTATCACCAAGCCCACTTGCTTTGCTGTAATTTCTTAGCCAGAGTTCCTAATGGGCAATAGAAATGATCTCATTAGCTGAATATATAATCCTGCATTTATTTGCACCATGGCAAAAACATTGAAACGTATTTCTAAAAAATACCCAACAACAAATTGAAATTGTTTTAGAGGAGGTCATCAAGGTGACAGAGGTTTAGAAAGATGGAGTCACCTATTTCCTAAGTAATGAGGAAACTCTGAGTAGGTAGATGAAAATAGATGATGAATATCTGTATAGTACAAATATCCAAGTGATCAAAGAAGTTTTTTACTAGAGTATGTGGAAGCAGTAAAAGGAGTGATGGGAAGAAATTAAGGATGAGGTAATGATAACTGTTTGTTGGAAGAACTACTGAGAATGGACAAGTCTAGGGGGTGGCCCCTGATGCCAGGGGTTTTCTCTGTGGTGAAAAGGGAGGTAGAAGGGCAGACCTCCCTATTTCCCCATCCCTTTATCTGGTTTTATACTCCTCTGTCTCAACACTGGTGCAGGGTATGGCCCTAATGAATCAAGAATTATTGCTAGGTATCAGCTAAGGCAATGAATACCCACTAGATGCCACTGTGCCATTTCTCAATCTGTGTAAGACTGCAGACACTTTGCAGAATGGAGCAGAATATGTTCCTTTCAGTGGCATCTCTGATGCTTTTAGCTGATGGGGATTTTGGCAGAACATTTGGAGATACATGTGAGTGGTTTTGTGCGCATATAACCCAACAGAGACTCCTGACAACCCTGTTGTAGAAACTGTCAGGATAGGTTATTCATTACTGAAGGAATGCTAACAAGACTAATTGTTATACAGTAGAAAGCAGCAGGGGCTATTACTTTGTCAGAAGTTTGTAATATTTTCCTACAAGCTCTTCTTTGTGCTCATGAGTTACCATATGTCCATGTCTGTAAGCTTGGGGACAGTCAGTAAAAACCTCATTCGGGGCTACTGATTAGGGGCACAAACACTTAAAAGTTCTATAATGCACCTAAGCATTTTATAGAAAGAACCCTCTAGATGTAATCTTCTTCAGTGTTGCAACAAATTGTCACCTAGTTTGCTTCATGTTGCCTCTGCTGTGACGTTACCTCCTTGTGACATTACTTCCTTGTGCTGTTGTAGGCAAACTCTTTAATCACTACTAAATCAGAAGATTTTAGTGAGATTTAGAAAGCTCTGTTGAGGCTAAAGCACACTATGCCCAAGATAACAGCTTTCCCTAGAGAAGATTTAGGGCATTAGCCATGAGTTTGTTTTTTAATATACTGTCCCCCTACAGCTGTAGTTTTGTGCTTTTTCTCTCAACCTAAACCTAATCCTATAGTGTCCCTCAGACAGGGCACCCTAAACTTTCTCCCAGTTATGCCATGTCCAAGGGAAGATACTTGTTGCAGCCCTCTCTGACTTCTTCCAGCCCTGCTCCAACTGGGGTCTTGCTTTTGCTCTCAGACCCTAGCAATAGGCTAAACCATAGACCAGAGACTCTGCTCAATCCAGGGACTAATTATTTCTCAGAATGGAGCGCTAGTAAAGCCAATGCTTTACTTCAGAGCTGAGTTGAGAGAAAAAGAATTCCCAGAGCTGCAAGAGTTGGGCTGATGGCACTCTTCCAAAGTGACTTCTGGCATGAGTGATTAGGTTACCTAGAAAGACACTTTCTAGCTCCTAAGAGCTGTAGCTCTGAGTTTATCTCTTGGCTCTGAACTGAACTGTAATCCTTGTCTGGACCTTAGACAAGGTACCCAAGCCCTTTCTCCAGCTAAACAGTCCCCATGGGAGAGATCTTTCTGCAGCCCTGAGCTTTCTTTGGCAGTCCCTTTCCAGCTCCACCCCAGCTGCAGCTCTGCGCTGTCTCAGCACCCAACACCAGGCTGAGCTGCTGGTGAAAGACCACTTAGACATGGGGATGAAATCAGTGCCA
>JANIJG010004774.1:36380-58880 GCA_024611175.1 Megaceryle torquata | reverse complement strand
CGGGATAAACAACTGAACCAGCCAATGGGCTGTTTGACACCACGCCGAGTCATGGCCCTATATAAGGGGAGGGCTGGGCTGGGGTGGGGCTGCCTCTTTTCACCTTGCTTCAGTATGTAGCTTCAGTTTGGCTGGAACAGGGAAGGTTGGTGTTTCTGGCACAGGTAGAGCCTTCTCAGCTTCTATTACTCATTTTGTCTATCATTTCATTAGTACTGTTGTTTTCTTCTATCTTTGAATAGGTTTATTAAGCTGTCTTTATCCTGATCCCCAGGGTCTTATTCCACCCCCTGCCAATTCTCCTTCCAATTCCACAGGAGGGTGTGTGCGTGTGGGGTGGCTGCATGGTGTTTAGCTGCCAGCAGAGGTTAAACTGCAACTGATGGATTTGATGGTTTTGAATTTGCTGTTATAGAAGGCTTTGAAAAGTAGCTGAGAAAAACAAGGCAACAGTTCATAGGTTTACAGGTGATTTTTGGTGTTTGTAAGTAAACCAGAAAATGTTTAGGGGTCTCCAGCCTAGAAAAGGTTGTAAGCCACTGGCTTAAATCCATTGGAGGATGCAGTTGAGCAGAAAACCATCCTCTCTTTTAAGTATCATCTAGAGGGTATACAATCGATGGTACAGTTCATAAAAGTAACTCTTAATTTCTCAAGCATTTTATGTCTCTCTGGAAAAGTAATTTGAGCTATGTGATTTGCTAAATGCACCACAGGAACTGGAAGTTTGACATGGGTTCTGTTCTTAGCTATAAGAGTAATGGGTCACTTAGAACATGTAACTAAAATACCTCTTCTCTCTTTGTTTCTATGTAAGCCAGAATTAAAAAAAAAAAAAGCACGCTTGTAAAAAAATTGTCAAATCACCTTTTTAAAAGTACTGAAATGAAGAATTTACCGAGTGAGATTAAGTTCTTCCAATGCACATTATCAGGTCCAAAATACATTTCTGTCCTATATGGTTAAATCCATCTAATATTACGAAACACTTGCTATGTCCTCCTTATGTAAATGTGTATAACTATACACATTTATTTCTATTAATTATTTTTACTTCCATGTTTTGCCACTGAAGGTGCTATATTCATGTAACAAGGTTTTTTTTTGTTGTTGTTTGGTTATTTTACTATATAGCCTCTTTTCCTTAGTGGTTTTGTTCTACTCTTCTGCTTTTTTATTTCTTTTGGGCCTGATAGATGCAGACAGATGAACAGTATGAGTTTTTCCTTGCCATTCAGTCCATTAGATTCATTATGCATTCACTTTTGGAAAGAGCCTTGGGCATCAACACTAGTTGCTTGTAGTCTCTTTATAGCTGATGGCTCTTGATATGAAAGACCTATTTTTTAATGATGCAGTTCTGTTGCATATCCAAAACCAGTTTTATTTCTACAAGTGAAAAGCCTGCCTGTGTGAGATCTGTTCTTATTTCCCTTAAGAGAACATACGTTGTGGTAAAAGCAAGTTAAATATGGTCTTAGGAAACTGAACTTTTGTTGCTAGTTGAGAATTAATCACTTAAGTTAGTTCCCTGATGTGGAATTACAGGAATAACCAGAAGCTAAAACCAGAAGTTTGAAAACTTTAGGTTTGCCACAAAGTAAGCATTGGATTGACAGAAACTCCATCTAACCTAGCATGTTTAAGAATACTGGTATTAAATGCTTGCACTTACAAGGGAACTCTTTATTGTTGTCTTATTTGGGGAATAGGAATGTGTGAAAAAGCTTGGAAATCTTCATTTCTGTTGCACTTTCAGAATTAGCATGCTAAATGTAAACCACTTTATTACTTGCAATTAGGTCTCATTTACAGGTACCATGATAAGTATGTAGGAATCTTCTTCCCCATTTTGTTTTAAATAAGGTTTAATATTACAGTAGCATCTGATTTGGCATCTCTGCTGTCATTTCAGTGTTATTTAGGTGCTTATTTAAATTTACCTATATATAGCATACAAATATTTTGAAAATACATACTTTAATTAGCATAAACTGTTTTCACTGCAAATTAGGCATCACAATTTGATATGGTTTACAAGGTTGGGATATCAAGAATAGCAAGCTTATTCTAAATAAACAATATGAGTTTGAAATAAAATACAATACCTTAAATAGAAGTATGTATAGAGATCATATAGTTCATGTTTTTATTGTTAACGTGTTCAGATTCCTGTTGACTAAACCTTTATGACTTTAATAGAAATGAACTTGTTAGCTACTGTTAGTGATGAAAATAGTTTTAAAAACCAATGGAGCTAATGAACTGCATCTACCTACTACAGAGTTTAAATAATATTGCTATTTTTGTTGGTGTGGAAGAAGTTTTTTAACCCACCCCAAGCTTGTTATGCATTTCAGGAGCCTCATTTATTCCTTTGTGTTTTCAATATAATGCCATTATTTCAAGGAAGTTCTATTGATTTCATCTATAACACAGAAAGCATAGAAGAAACAGTTTGAAGATACTGCTGAAAGGAGGATTTTTATTCTGTGACCAATAGAATTCTGAGATCGTTGAGAAGCTAAACTGAATGTGTTTTCAACAAATTCCATACTGTAATGTATTGCAGTGGAATGCACTCATGCTGTTTGGCTTGCTCAGGAGAAAAACTGAGGGTAATAAGCGTAGGTGTTTTGGTTTAGTGGGTTGTTTGTGGTGCTGTGTTTGGTGTGGTGTGTTGGGTTTTTTTATTTTTTATTTTTTTTTTTCCTGCTTGTTTGGTTTTGGCATCTTTTTTTTTTTAAGGGGGTGGTGGTGGGTTGGGGTTATTTTTGGTGGACTTTTTTAATTCATTGATCTCTTTGTAGTAAATTAGGCATCACCATTTGGTATTGTTGGATTCAGATTTGAAGATTCCCAAGGCTTCTTCAGCAAATAATGGCAGCCTGAACTGTATGAGGATTTAATATGTAATTGACTCTAAAGTAGTCACAGAGAATTTCGATAGGCATTTGCAGTCCTGTGTTTACTTGATAGGTAATCTAGAGGTTGGTAGTGATGATACCATGTTTATCTGGACTTCTACATTATATTTATCTTACTGAATAGTTCAACCAGTTCATCTGGTAATAAAGGCAGGTATCATCTTCTTTTACCTCTTATGTGATAGTTAGCACCTGATACAACTTTAAAATACAGTGAGGTGAACTGACCAGTTCTCTGCTGGTCATTTATTGCAAGCAGAGGACTTAAACTTTCTTTTTATTGGTTCAGTATCTTTATTCTTAAACTTTCAAAAGCCTGGGTCCTTCCTGTTCTCTAATACTGACCATATTGACTTTTTTGTACTGAGATGGTACCAGACTGGGAGGTTTTAATGGTCAGTTCAAGGATTTTGTTTCAGATGAGGAACTATGTTTGTGTTAGATTACTTCAGTTTTATTGGAAAATTGGTGGTGTTAACTTTTTTTGGTCTTAAATTTGTAATGTCGAAGTGGAGTAAATTAGCAACAGAGATTGTTGTTTTAAATGCTACTCCACAAAAGTGTGATTTCTATAAATGTTAAGCTATCTTCAGTCTAGGAAAGCTGTTTTGAGAGAGGAGAAATAGATCTGCCTGTTGGCAAAACTTTTTGCAGGGAATCCTAGTCCACTAAAGAAAGTAAGGTAATCAGAGTTGTCTTCATCTGAAAGGCAATAAAATGCAGGAGCTGGATAGTGTCTGTTTTACTGTTTCCAAGTCCTCAGTAGGAGTGTGTGTGTTGGGGGGTGGCTAAAGAGCAAACCTTCTGTTTTATACACTGGCAGACTATATAAGGATAACAAAAAAGCACTACTAGTCTTAAAGGTGCTGCTTGTTTATTAGATTTGTTAGTCTCAAATGCACTCTCATCTCTTGTGCTTGACCCATAACTAGAAACAAACAATAGAAAGAGTGAGAAACTGTGACTTCCTCTCTCAGGTTAAAAAGATAGCACTGCGCTTTTTCTTACACCTTCAGAAAGCTCTGTGCACACCTTTTGTTTCCTAATATAGTGAATTTTATCCAATATTAATCTTATGGATGATATAAAGTCTTTCATTTTCTCTAACAAAGTACAAAATTATGTCCCAGAATTCTGGATTAGCCATTAAAAGAAGTGATAATGAAAGACAGTAAGTGCATCCTGATCCTCTTTTATTGGTCTTGGATGCTGGATTAGTTTCAGCTTGAGAAATGTGAAAAGATGGTTTAACACTGCATAAAAATTAATAACTAACTGGAAAGAATTCAGCTAAAATATAAATTTCACTTGGGAAACCTTGATAAAGCATGAATGTATATAATTAGTTTATACTGCTTTATCTTTCATCTTGTACTAGGAGTCAAGTATTACTGATAGTTTCTTTTATAAATTTTTGAATGTTTTCTACTTTTTAGACTAGAAAACAAGCACTTTGAAAGTGAGAGAAAATCTGTTTTGCTCAATGTAATTAAAAAAACTTAGATGTATTTGTGCTTGCTTTTTATGATTTTATTTTGAATTAATCCATTTTTCTTTTAAACTCTCCAAAGGTAACAGGAATATGTCTGTTATAAGCAGTTAGTGCCATTTAAATACAGTGAAGTATTGTAAAAACAAAGCATATGTCTTTATTTGCTAGCAAAAGGAAGAATAGTCTAAAAAGAATAATTTAGCTTATGGAGTTGTTGACAAATGTGTTACTTGAATTGCCTTTCCCTGCTTACTGGTTTGGGTTAAAAAATATGTAGTGGTGTTCATTATGAAAATGTCAAAAAATAGGTCAGAAAAAAACCAGTGCAAGGAACTGTAACTGACAGCATTTTAAAGCACGATTTCAGTTGAAGTTACTGCAGTCAGTCCACATTTACACTGGTTTGACTGAGGACAGATATAGTCTGCTATTTTCAAGGATGAAAATGACATGTTTGGAAGAACCTGTTCCTGTCTGAGAGCCAATTGAAACCTTATCAGAACCAGAGACCTATGCCTTCTTACAAGAAATTTAAGTACTAATATATGTGCAGGCATATCACTAATGTAAAACTATGGAATGTTTTGTAAAGGAAGGTGAATACTTGAGAATTAAACCAAAATAAATCAGAAAAGAAACTTTCCTGCTGCAATACTCCAGGGAATTTCTGGGCTCAAGGTCAGATGTTATTGAATACAAATGAAATCCCCTTGTCAAGCCTTTCCATTGGCAGGATGACATATCCACATACAATTCATATTTAATGGTAGTAACAGAAGCTGAGCAGAAGTTTGGCTGAAGCAAATTCTTGTGTGTTTGGAGAAGTTCTGTTCTGTTGTTTGTTTGTTTGGGTTTTTTAATGCTTCTCTATAGCACTTACAGTTTTCTGAAGGTCATTTAAATGCAGACATCTGCTTATATGGAAATAGATAAGTGTGGTAGTTCCCCAGGACACAAGTTTATATATATATATACACACACACGTAGCACTTCAGTAAGTACATTCTTAAAAGACAGCAAAGGAAATACAAACTCATGAATCTGTCTTCTATTGATTTTAGTGGGGGCAAGGTTTAGCCATAATATTAAATTATTTGGACTGTATGCATAGGCTTGAAAGTGTAAAAGTTTGATTTGATTAGTATTCTGAAGTAGTACTTGCTCATTTGCACTACAGTGCAAGCATATCTGCTTTTAATGCAGTATCTGATAACTTCATTTCTTTTTTGACTTTGCCTTACAAAATGTTACACAAATTGCTGGACTTCTTCGTTTCCCAGTTATATATATGTATAATGCAGAGATTATGGTGCTGCTACATTTTTGTAATGCACTTAGTCATTTGATAATCAAATCCTCAACAGCAAATTTACTTGGATGAATAAACATTACTTTGAAGATTGTCTATTTTAGAAAAGTGCAGCAAATAATTGAATTTTAAAGTAGTTATTTCTCTATGTATAAATAATGAGTGGAAGGCAATGTTACATTTTATTTAAAATAGTTAAAAGCACTGACATGAAATGACAGGTTGTAAGTGCTTTTGGAATAGCTTTAATGACTTATATCTTGCATACAATTTTTCTGTTGCCTATCCTATAGGAGTTGACTTGGAACAGTAAGGATGTTTCTCTTTACTGCCATACTGATTGCTTTTAAACTGGTATGGATGAATCAATAATAGAAAATAAATATACAAAGATGAATTTTAGTCTTGCAATTTAAATGACAAAAAAAGTCTACTGATAGATCCAGTTGTTCTGTGAAGCTGTTAAAAAAAATGCATGTTTTGTATGAAATACTGCTTAGATTCCTATAACTGCATACTATATTATCTATTGGTCTATAGATAAGATTTTCCCAGAAAACAAGGGAAGTTGTAATGTAAAGCTTTTTTTTTCCTTTTTTCTTTTCTTTTTTTTTTTATAGTTATAAAAACATTTCTGCAAGGGTCACATTAAAACCATTGACATCTCATAGTATCTCTCTGATTAGAGACATCAGTTAGGAGTAAAAAGACTTTCTTGTGTGGGAGGCAGTTTCATCTTTATTAATAGTAGTTGGAAGATCAAAATGAAAATGATGTTTTGTTTCTTGTCCTACTGTGCTAGGTTTAACCAGGTTAAAACAGTCTTCTGAAAAAGGTAATACATTTTGTAATGAAATGTTTGTCAATATTTTCTTTTTATTTTAAAAGCAATAGGTTTGATTATGTATTAATTAACATAGTAAATTGCAATATATTTCTTTTGAGAAGTATTTGAAATAGTAACACGAAAAGACTATCAATCCACTGTTAATATTATGAAATATCTTGACAACATAATGATTTCAATTAACTGTGATTGGAAATTTAACTTGCACTGATGTAAAATGCCACAGGAGAGAAGTGGCATAACTTAACATTGTGACAGGTATGTAACAGTACTTCATGTGAGTTATGCGTATGTAAGACACAACCTGGAAAATTGCTTCTAGGTGGAACAAGCAACATTTTAAAGCCACATTTTATGCAGATGTGTGCCACCATTTATGGAATACAGTAATCTACTGTGTCTTGTCAATTGAATGATAACCACAGAGCACTGAGCCATCACTTTGGAATCACTTTATTTTTGATTTCCTACCCCACCCTCCAGGACAGTAGTCAAGAGTATGATGCCTAAAGATTTGTGCTTAGAGATGTCATACTACAGGTGACTTTAACAAAAGCTGTCTTCACAGGAGAGTCTATTTCTAACAGCAAAGGTGGTTATCTAGTACAAATTATTTTTTTATCAGTAAGATACGCTAATGTCAGACTTGTTCATTATGGTAAGAATGATTTATTAAATTTCTTCTGTATTCATATCCAGAAGTTATGATTAAGTTGTCTTGCATTCTTCATTTTTAACACAAACACTCAGGTTAGTTTTTAATTTGAAGGAGCATAGAATGCTCAACAAAATAAAAGCAAAACAAAGCAAAAAAACCCACATTGTTTCCTGAAAGACAGAGGTAGTGTCAGAATCATGATATACCACTGAGAGTTCATATAAGAGGCAGAAATATCTACCAGCAGAAGAAAGAAAAAAGAAACGCACCACGACTAAAGGTTCTCAATTAAATCGCTTCTTCCCCTATATATATTTCTGTTCATATGTGCTCAGAATGCAAAGATTTTATTAATTTATGCTTTTTTATATATTTACTTATTTGTTATAGCTGCTTATTTGTCATATCAGTCTTAACAAATGTTCAGTGGGGTTGCTGTTCTAATACAACATAAAGTTTTAAGCTCTTAGTGTTTTACAAATGCCCTGTGGCCAAAAAAAAAGGTCACTAAAATAAACCTTGTCTAGGTTTAGGAAACAAAACAACAACAACAACAAAATTCCACGATGTCTCATAAATCAGAGCTATGCTTTGCTAAGCACTGCAAAGACACAAGCTCATGAACAGATGCTTTCCTAGAGAACTTTCTGTTCAGTTAAGATGGAAAGAGGCTATGAGACCCAAACTCAAATTTTATACTGAGAATCTATCCAGGAAGTCAATACCAAAATTTAGAAAGAAATATCAATTCAGTACTCTACCTGATCATTAAAGAAAGTTAAATTTCTCCCTTTCCTGATCTTATGCTACATCAGTTTCAAAAGCTCATGACTCTGCATTTATTTATTTAGACACTACGAACGGTCAAAGTCAGTTTGAAAAACTACTTAACCAAGTTGTGCTAATTGGAAGAAATCTCAAATTCTGTTTGTTTGTTTTTTTAGTACAAAGGAAAAGAGAGTTATGATTTCCTTTCACTTCGACTGAGAAATAGCACTGACAAGGAAAACCTGTGATGCCCCCTTTCCAGCTTTGCTTGGCATCAGGATAACTTGGGAATAATTATTATTGTCTCAGCTTGCACCTCAGCTGGCTACTTTTTGATTGACTTGGCATGAAGCTGACTTGGACAAGGGGAAATATCTCAGGATCTATAGCCCAGGCATATTATCATAAAGCTTTTTTCCTAGCCTTTTCAGAGACAGTAACCTGTCTTCAGATGGTGTTACCTCTAAGTAACACATCTGGCCAGTTCTGTCAGATTGTATTAGGAATCTTGTGCTTTACCTTTGTTTGGACGAGAAGAGTAAAATCATTGCATAACGGTAGATTTGTTTACTTTTGTGTGTGTGAAAAAAGCCTAATAAGGTTAAAATAAGCAAAAAATACTGGTTTTCTCACTGTTTAGGTAATTTATTAGACATTGTAATGTAAAAACGAATTGCACCTTAAAAAGTTGTTTGCTTGTTTGTTTTGTTTTTATGACAAAGGAAAAAAACCAAGCCCCCAACACCAAACCAAAATAACTTCAGAAGACTTTGGCATATGAACCATTAAAGCATGTGAATGTATTTTCATAATTGGCCTTTCTACATCATCCTACTGAATGGTTTAAGAATTTTTATTCTCCTCCTATACCTACACCCTTGACAACTAGAAGTGGACATAGTGCTGCTTGTAAATAATGTAGCTGTCGGTAAGGTTTTTAAGCGGTAGTCATTATGAAGCATAGAAATTCCAAGATTATCTGTGAGGCTTTCAAAACTACAATTGCACAATTAGTTTTATGTTGTGAAAAGCTGGTGATAGCATGGACAGGAGTACTGTACGAAGCTCACAGCCAGATGCACAATAAAATTTGTTACAAAAGGCCCTACTGCTTTTTGATCCCATCTGCTTCTCAGGGATAAATAAAAGGCAGGTGATCCTTCCAACTGAGAAGAATCCATTAAAAAAAACAAATATAATCTCTATTCTGATTCCATTATAATTTTCTTGGACTGGATTCAGAAGCATGTAAAACATCCATGCATGTCTTTCTGTTTGGACTAATTTAGAGAGTTCTGTACAATTTCTAGAATATGCTGCTTTATTTATTTTCCAATATGATTTCATATCTTCAGTGGAACTCATTTAATATTACAGCTTATTTGTTTTCCAGTTTGTGAACAGCTGGAGCATCATACCGGTTCCATCTCCTACCTTCAGAAATTTGTAAATATTTTAAGCCTGTTTACTTAATTACTCTTAAAATTAGAGGAGGACATTAGAATTAGAAGTAAATCCTTAATAAGATTCTTAAAATGTAAATTATACTGTCACTTTGTGTTTTCAATTCCCAATGAGCATCAAAAATTTATTATGTTTCTGAGTTGGCAGAAAGTTTTTCCATTATGCTGAGTTCATCTGGATCTTGCTGCTTGCTGTGTTGAAACTAAATTTGGCTTGATACTGTTGATTATCAAAGCGGAGGTAACTGCTTTAAGATGCAAATACAAGTAATAGGTACTGTACTGAAATTCTTGAGTAGGAAATTACATCAAGACAGGATGTGTTAGTGGCTCGCTGAGAGAATATGTATATATGTGTGTGCATATGTATGTGTTTATAAAGCAAAACATTAGAAAAATCTGTGTGTACATATACAGTACATATATAAAGCATGTATCTGTGTCTTAATGATGCACATTGGGACTGACTCTGCCACTGGTGTCATATGCAGTTGGCTGATCTTGCTTGGCTGTAGTTTCCCATCGGTAAATGGATGTTATTGCTGACTTCCACCTTCAATTTTGTTTACTTGTCTACACTATGAAATGTTTAAGGATGAGGTTGCTATAAAGTAGTATCTAGAACAGAATGGCTTCCACATGGTTAAAAACCATAACACATGCTAAGAAACTTCTAGCCTAAAAAAATATGGATTAATGTCTAGAAGTTTATCTGCTGCTGTAGGTAGAAGTGGGTATTTCATCCTAGTCTCTTGCATACCAGAACTTACATGCATAAGAATAAAAATCTCCCATGTGAAAATGCATATTTAATGTCTGAATGTCTATTTTACTTCAAAGCTTACTGTGTACGTATGCTGCAACATGGGAACTGGACATATTCCCATTCCCTCTTAAATAAGTTCAATTGAGAAGAATTTTTGATTGTGATCATGTACCTAAAAATACATCTAAAATTTTACAATATGATGTGCCTTGAAGTATTGAGTGAGTCGTGGCAAAACCCATTTGCACCTTACTTTGTAGTCATGTCCGAACAAGCCCAATATTCAGAAGAATCTCAGCTTGACAAAATGATACAAATTATTTCAGATTCTTTTCCTGCTAATCAGGAGGAACACCACCTATCTAATTTCATTCCAAGCAAAATGTAAGATGGGATGATAAAAAGAGGATAGACTTTGGTCTGTGATGTACCTGGTAATATCCCTCACTTTTAGTCTTTGATACATTGTGTTCACGTTAGGTACCATTTATCAAGTGGGAGTGACTCTGTAGTTTAGCTCAGTTTAACCATTTCAAAGGGAGATGGCAAATGAAGAAAGAGGAAAAAGCCCAGAAAGCTTTCCTGTGCTATGAAAATCCTATTGTCTGTCTTTATGACAAAAATGTTACAGGGAATCATCGCTATCCTTTGTCACCCTTGTGAGACAAAACAGAGAGGCACGCAAAAGTATAGCCAGCCATACAACTTGTACTGGGATTTATACAGGACTCCTATCAAATCTGTGTGAATTGTGGCCTGATTAGTCATGTTTCTATCTCCAATGCCATATTCACCCTTTTCCACAAAACATTATGAATGATATGAAATAGAAATAAATGTTAATTTTGTATATCCCTGGATCTAAGGAATTGATGTTGATTTAACTTGCTTAACATTTTGTTTAATTATGCGAAGTTTCTCTTGGTAACTATCAGAGAGTGGACATGGTTTCCTCATGATTTTGCTGTGATAGTATGTGGTTGTTGTCTTATTTCTATTTGTTCATTCTCTTGATTATCATTTACTCATGGCCTTCAGGGAAAACTGTGTTAAATAATTCTGCAATCATTTTTCCAGAAGCAAGAAAAATCAATGTTTCTGTTCTCAGTAGTGATAGAAGCCAGTGAAATTGAGCTACTTGATACTATAAAACTTCAGCATAGCTGGAATATATTGGTTTGATTTGGAAATCCTCTCTTATATTCTTATGAAACAAGGACTTCTAAAAATGACATCATGGAAGTTGTTATTTTCGTGTAATGTATAGCACAGCATTTGAACTTTGTGGAATTCACTAAGTCACGGCGCTTTAGAGTTCCATGGGGAAGCTACAGCAATTTGCAGCAGCCATATGTGGGTGGCATGATGTGGGAACAGAAAGATGTAGCTAATGAAAAAGCTCATGCTGCGTTAGTCCCTGTATGAGAAATCTGTACCTCTTAAGAGTTGCTGTTAGCCTACTCTAGCTGTTGTCATTCCTGTAACTTCTGTTGGGTTGTGACACAGAACAGAACCTTTCAACATCTGGAAAATGGTTGTCTGGTATTCCAATGTGATTGATAAACTGATTAAACAGAGACATAGAGAGGATTTGTCTACTGATACAATAATTTCAGTTTCCAGGTATTGCAGCTAAAATTCAAGTTAGCCTTTCATGATGTAAATGACATGGGTTATTAAAGAATCTTCTGCTTTTCAAGGGAGTAGTATCACATCATTATAGAACAACTAGAGGCACTCAGACCTCAGCATTAGCTATGCACACATCTGTATCACACAATGTGTTTACCGAGTATTAAGATGGATACTTTTAATTTCATCATCCTTTTAAGACATGAGGATCTGCTTTTCCTTGTATCTTGTGGCACTATAAATCTGATTTACTTTATATTTTAGTTGAGTTCCAGTTGCATAAAACTAAGTCAGTATTAGAATATGACTGAAATAATAAAAGCTCCATGTATGTATAAAATTTAAATATATGTAGCACATCTGAACCGAGAGCTTGTGGCTTGAATCTAGATTTAAAATATAGAAAACTACATGTGTTTAGCAGTGTGCTTTGGAGGAACTGAATGTCACCTGTGGCTCATTTGCTTTAGTCCTTTCTTGACTATATCGAACTAGGCTTGACCTATAGTAGGTATCTTGTATGAGAATGTGATTTAGAGGCAGATAAAGAAATTGGCAGACGATAACATTAATTTTTGTTTTGGAAGCGAAGGTTGAATGCTTGTGTGGAGTTGCTAGTGGTTTTCCTGAGTGCTTTCTGTAATAATTGATTAAGAAATATAGTAAGAAATTAATAAGAAATTCATCTAGGAACCAGTGTGGAGTTTTAGTGCTGATGATTGAAATATCTATTGTAGATAGTCATGTATAGATGTCATTGTGTCAGCGACCACTTTTGTAGTCCTAACACTTGCCCAGTAAATGAGGGAGTAGGTGGTAGAAGAGAAAACAAAAATGAAATGTACATATGGACCACATTCTAGATGAATATATGTGAGCATGAGAGTCATGGGATGTAGTGTTGTGGCCTTTTTGTGTTCCTTAAAGGCACAATGTTCTGTCTGTTTCTGACATCTGGGAGGTCAGGAAACAGGTCAGTGTTTCATAGTTCATGTCTTTCTTTCAACACTCTTGAATAATGTTTTCTTGTGTTCTCGCGCATCGCTGTACCCTTCTTCACTTCCTATGGCAGGCTGCAAAAGTGATTTTCAATAAGAGCTTTTCTCAATTTTTCAAATAGAAGTTTATCACTGGCATAATGCATCATTCCAGTAAATGCTGTTTCTTGTTAGACTGATGGAGAAATCCTGATTCTTCCCACTGCTTTTTAGTGTTAGTGCTTGTACAGTTAAAAGCAGTAAGTTGGTATTCAAGTAGAAGTTCCAGCAACTACAGTTTGAAGTAATTTCTAATTGTCGTCCCTAGTGTGGAAATGAAAGTTTTGAAGTACTGAATTGTCTATTTTTTTGTCATTTTATGATCTCAGTTATCTTAAGAACAACATTTGATACTGCAAAGAATAAACTAGATAGGTCGTGTATGTACAGTAACTAACTTTTGTTCTTACTAGCTCTTTTCAGTCCTGCATTAGTACAGTGAGGAAAATGCATTGCCTGGTGAGGCTACAGAAATATACAAGTCTATCTTCCAGAAATCTGTAATTTTTAACTGTTGTCATCTAATAATCAACATAATTTAGCTTGCCAAATTGTCTTTCTATTCTCATATAATTCTTCCGCAATTAAGTGTTAGAATCTCTGTCCTTTTAAGAACAGTAACGAAGTCTCTGTAGTTTTGTTAAACATTTTCATTTATTCACGGGAGCTCCGAGAGCCTATTTGGTAGATTACTTTGGAGGTGCAAAATCCCTTGCTTCTGTAAATGCAGCCTCAAAGCAATCTTTCATTAGAAAGAATGACAGATATAATCTAGACACATAGCACAGTGGATAACAAAACAGAAATAAATGGCATGATTGAGACCTTAGAGCATTAAACTTTTGAGTTATGTGCCTCTACATTATTTTCTAACCCTCACAATATTTCGTGATTTATACATCAGAGAAATGGTGCCAGTACTTAGTAAATCTGTAAGCTTGAAAACACCTGAACATACTGTATAGCCCTCCCCTCCCCTATCCTATTTTCAGATAGCTTACAAAAGTATTATTTCCCTATTGCTCTGACTTCAGGATTTTTTTTTTGCTTATATTATGAAGTGCTATTGATTATTTATTTTGTTTTGATGGTTTCAAGCACCAGCGCTTTGCAGATCCATCATAATACGTTAGTTGCTTCTATATGATCTGAAAATGCCCCTTATTACTAGTTAATGTGAGGAAGTCTTCCAACATTATCGCTCCAGGAGCATTTTAAAAATCCTCTATTATTGCATAGGGTAATGTGCTAAATATTGCATTGAAAAGTCACAGCATAAGTGGTAATTGGAAGCAGTATTCATCCTTTATTAGCAATATTTCACTCTTTCAGAACAAGGTCAATTTGGTACCTCCTTCTTGTTATTGAATGAGTGCCATAATTTGCTCCCCTACATCATTAGTCCTCGGTTACTGCACTGGTTACAGTGGTTTGGCACAATGTAAAGAGGTTGTCACTCATATTTCAACAGAATAGTAAAGCACATGTACAAAAAAAGTAAACTTATTTAATCCAGCATAATGGCTATATTATTTCAGAGGGAGGAGTGTTCCCCACTTGAGTCACTGGTATACATGTGCAAGTCATTAGATATAGCAGTTAACTTGGGGAAGGTTAGGCAATGCTAATATTGCTCTTCTTTCTGAACATCTTGGCCAGAGGAGGAAAATTTTAATTGTTGAAAAGCCTTATTAGGGGTGAATGCTTTGGGACTATGCTGGACAGCCTTCAACATACTGGTAAGATAAGAGTTATCGAGAACTCTGTGATTCTAAAGCAGATTTCCTGGAATTTCCATGTTTCCACTTCCATCATCTTCAATAATTTAAATCAAGAATGGTGTTCCTTACAGAAAGACAGATAAGCCAAATATTTTAATATTATGTAATGTGGTAATGAACTATTACCTAGCTGCAGGGCAGCATTTCCTTACCCTTGATATTAATATTAGAGTTAATCAGGGCAAGGTCCTGTTTATACGAGCTGGGAATTTTAGATAATACTAATATGAAGCTTACAAAAAGTAAAAAAAAAAAAATCAATAGTGACGCATACAGTTTAGAACCACCCTTGATAAGAAGGCTTTTGTATATTAAAGGTCTCAGAAACTGGGCTGGGTTTTTAACTCCTATCTATAATCACATGGAGATTAGAGTTGATGGAGTGAGTAAACCTGTTTTGACAAATATAACCTCTTCTGTACTGATTTTGGTGTAGAAGGAATGAAGGAAGTTTGAAATGCAGCAATTCCCTCAAGAAGGCTTGTAAAAAAAAAAAAACCAAACATTTCTATCTATAACAGAAGGGAGAGCTTCTTCCAAAGCTTAGTTAAACTGGTCTAGACTGGATACTATATGTGGTGGTAAACTATTAAACTTTAAGTAAACTATGAATAGTTCTGATCATGTCACCTAGAAGATGTAGCAGAAATGCTAAAGCATGTGGAAGGAAAAAACGGCCATAGAAAACAACTGCCAGCTCCTTGAGGTAAAAACAAGAAATATTTTTTAAATATTAGGTATTCCTTTGTTTGTAAAATTTCTTCTGAAGGCTTTGATGTTGTCAGACATGAACTAGTAAATTGGGAAGATATAAAACTGACCATTAACCTAATCTGATTAATGTCAGGGTCCTTTCCTTATTCAATACATTTCAAGTTTCACCTGCTAGTTAAACTGACACAATAGTGTATGTGAATTGTGTAAAGAAAATGTAAAGTTTTGTAGTTTAATAATAACTCAAGTGTTATTGAAGAGTTAACTGTGTTAATTCTCTATTGTAAATTCAAATGAACAAAAACTTTTACTGAGTAGGTTGACAGTCATTTTGAGTAGAAGGTCATTCTTCTATTAATAGGGAACTAATAGGTTTTCCAAATGAATGAGTCGTCTTTTCAATTTGAGGAGAGGTGAGAATATGAGGTGATGGAAGTGAGGTTGAATTGAGAGTTTAATCTATGTATCAAGAACCTTTGTCACTGAAAAGATAGTGAATAGATGAATTCATTTACAAACTGTAATGAATTCCTATTGAGAATTAATTATTGTGGTACTTAGTTCTTAAACTGGAAACACATTTGACCCTTGAAATCAATCTTTCTTTCCCTTCATACCACCAGAAGCTAGATACGGCTTCATAAATTCAACATCATGAAACTTAGAATTATTTTTTAATTATTTTAGCCTATTAGAATACAAGTGTAGATAGTCTTCTTGTTCCCTTTTTAGTATACATCTGAATTCTGATGGCAGTTCTTCCTGAATATCCTGAGTGGATATAGCTGACTCTTAATTAAAGGTATGTGTGTGCTGGTTATACTTTTGAGACCTGGAAAGCATTTTTGAGCCCTAATGTGGATGAGTACCTGGAGATGCAAGTGGAAAAGCCAAGGATAATCTCAGAAGTTAAGGTAAATAACCATAGCGAAAAGATAAACGCCTCAGATATTGGCAAGAAAAGGAGGAAAATCACACGAGAACCAGTGTCTGTCAGGCAGAGATTCAGAATTACAAACTAATAGGCAAGGGAGATTGTATCACTTTGCATTTAGTTTCAAAAACATAGGAATGGAAGAGTTATCTTCATTAACCATAACATATGTTACATAAACAATGAAGATGGTATCAATTTTACCTCCTCCTTTTAATCTCTAATTCTACACTTAGATTATGGAATAAATGTGACCTCTTCTAGTTGTTGATGAAAGGTAAAGAGTGCGTTACTGTTCTCTGAAAGATGTTCCTTGTGTGGAAGAAGAAACATTGCTTCTAACTGACATCTTTGACAAGATCAATTCAATTTTGTATAGCAACTCAAAAGTTCTGTGTCAGGCTTTACTTTATTATATCTTTTTATATTACTGGTTACTGAACAACTGCAATTCATCACAGAACAGGGTAGGAAAACTGGAGTAATCTTGTTGAAAGAAAGAAAGCAAGCCATCTAGATGACCTGTCAACATGTTGATCATTTGACATTTAAAATCTTAAATATCTTCTAAAAAGGGAAAGCAGAAAACATCAGAGAACTACTCATTTCCAGTGCTTCTATCTAAAAACAAACCAACAAAACAAAACCCCAAAAACCCACAAACAAACGAGAGAGAAAATATGTTAATGCTCGAGCTTTCTCTATTTAGAATGGTTTCCACATTTTCATTAGACAGAATCAGGTCTGAGTATTAGTCTTTACCTGTAGCCTTTCTACACCTGTTGATCCTGAAAATACCATGCATCTCAGTAATACCAGTAAGAGACCTTTGTCTCAGGTATAATAACCTTCCAACCTCTCTTGTGTGTTCCTGAAATAAAGAATTTATTTTGGCATTATAATGCTAAAAACAGCTTTCCTCAACACATGGAAAACAAGGATGGAAGGTGTTAATTTTAAAATTATTTTTTTAATATGCCTTACTTTGTAAAATGTAAATTTGGTGTTTCGACAGAGTAAATTACAGATTTCATTATCACTGTAGGAGGAAGTTGCGGATCTGGCTTTTACTATTTATTTGTAAATTTGCTGTGTCAGCCACCTTCTTGGAACAAATTCTGAAAATTTATTAGAGTTTCAGTCAACTTCTCATTAGTGTGTTTTCTGAATGGCAAAATGTACACATTTTAAACTATTTCATCGGATTATTTAATTTTTGAGTGAAAGTGGAGATTTCTAAGCAGTTGACAACCGACTTATCTACACTGTGGTAGCCCCTAACAGAGAAGCAGCTTAGAATGTATAATATTTCTGTTAGAAGATCCCTGTAAGTGTATTTGAAAAAAAAGCTATGAGTTTCTCTCATCAGAAAAAAGTTATTTTAACTGTAGAGAAAAGGAAAAGTAGGGGCTTTTCTTTCTTTTAGAAATACCAGTTTGTTGGAGAGACCTTTTCCATAGAATTAAACAGAATTAAATGGTAGATTACATTTTTTTTCAGTCTTGCAATTTGATTATGCTTGAAAATGGGGAATCTGCGGGCTAGATGGAGTTGCAGGCAGTTAATCTGACCTTTTGGCTGCTAGTAAATGACAATTTCTTCTGGAGTGTTCCTACATATTACTGAACACTTCTATCTATAGTATTTTTAGTGATTGAAAAAAGTGTTTCAACTTTGATTCTCCATTTATATCTATAGCTAGAATATAAATCAGTCTATCTATGAAAAGCAGTTTACCTCTGAGGTAATTGATATGCCAGCTATAAAACGGGGTAAAATATATCTTGCTATACAGGTGTTATTGTATCTTGTGCAAGTTTATAACAAAAGTGGGATACTGAGGGGAAAAAAAAAGTGTTTTTTCTGACAAGTTGAACTGTCAGAAGGGTGAGACAATATTTCACTGGTTTTTGGTGATGTATAGGAAAATATACTATATATTTGCAGTACATGGAAATAGTGAGGGGAAAAATCATTAGGTATATTTCCATTTTTATGTAGTTCAAATTCCAGTAATTTAAAATTTTCTGATTTAATAATTATTTTATAACTTAGTTATACCGTGTATATATGTGTGTGTATATATGCTGTTTGGAAACTGAAATTCATTCAGATTGGGGGTTTTCAAGCTTTCTAGGATGGTTCACTTTTCAACACACCATCCTGTAAATCCATATCAACTCCTATGAGCAACTGTGGAACTTCTTTCATCAGCCATCCATGATAACTCTTAACATTAAGAGGAAAGATTATGTTTTAATAATAGTCTATTTTACAATGCAAATCAGCATCCTGAATTGAGGAATAACTTCCCATGTCTGCTGAACTCTCTGCAGCATGTCAGAAGTTACTCCATAACTACCAGACCTTGAAAAAATTGAGTTTAAACGTGGCTGATCTTGCAGGTGTTTCCTTTAATAAGGTTTAGGTAAAAAATAGTTAACTGAGCACAGAGCACTTACTTCAGTGCACATGTTCTGAAACCTGTCTAAAAGAATCAGTAAAATGTTTTAATGGTATCTTTCTTGCACCTTTACATATTGGTTCAATTGAAAGAAAGTGGTAGTGCTTAATTTTTTAAATAAATCAGTCCTAACACCAGTTTCACTTTCCTTTTGGAAACACAGTATGCCTTATTTCTAAGTTGTCCCGGCAGAGCACAGTTCATTAACTGTTAAATCCTATTTACCGCCTGTATTGCCCCCCCTCTATTCTCATCCTGCATTTGGACTTAACAGTTTTGCAACTGTCTGCATAAATACTTACACAAGTGCTTTGATTTGTGTTCATTGTAGTTGGGCCATCAAAAAAAAAGGCAAAAGAAATTCCTGATTTAGGAGTAATAATGAAAGTAGTTTTCCAGAGAGACAGTAGCTGACTTGGAGTAATAGTACCATAAATAGAAAATACTGCCACTGTGTTCTAGTAAGCAGAGACATTTAATTTCTTCTAAGTTAGCAGTTATAAAATATGTAAGGTAAATTCTACATGTGCTATGTGTAGATTTATTTTTTTTTAAACCTTTCTTGTAGTTGTATGAATTGAGTGAGAGGCCTGCAAGAATTGATGTCTCTAATGGCTCACATGAGGAGGTTGTCACTGACAGTAGTACAGGAATAGTTGTTGTCTGCAGAATTGTATATGAATATGCAAAAAAAAGTCAAAATTCCTGTCACTCAGCTGGGATTCAGATGATTCATTTTCTTTTAATGTTATCCACCAGCTGCTTGAATCTATTGAATTTAGACAGTTTTAAATTCAGTACTAGTAAGTTTATATTGTTAACCCACCGTAGACCCACTTCCAGTTATCAAAATGTCCCATTTGTTTACCTTGGCCTGTTTTTAAGAGAAAAAGAAATTTCCCTTTGTACCTTACTTCTGTGAACATGACAGCAACAACAGTTGGCAATTGAAGACATTGTGCAGGAATTCCAATTATGTAATAATTCTAGGATCTCTAAATTGTTAACCTAAAAATTCTATAGTCATGCCTTATCTGTTTTGGTGTATTTGTGCATATTATGCTTATATACTAATAAAAAAAAAAATCCCTACCGCAGCTTTTCTGACCCTTTAATCAGTGAGGGTGATTGAGACACCAAATCTAAATCAAAAAAATTCACAATCTTTTTGGTATTCTGCATCTATCTTCAGTTAAGAAAAGGTATTTGAGCAGGAAGTATGATCTTTTTATTTGAATGTCAGTAGCTGTTATTTATTGTTTCTTCAGTATTGTTAGTATTTTGACACAACACATCAAAATGTCAACTACTTTAGATGGCAAGCAGATAAGTGCACAGTCTTTTCTGGGTTGTTTGTGGTGGTTTTTTTTGTTCGGGTTTTTTTGTTTTGTGTTGGTTTTTGTTTGTTTATAGTTTGTTATTTTTTTTTCTCAGTTGTGCAGGTTTCTGAGAATGTGTGTTGCAGCATTTAACCAAAAAGCACTAGAATGAGTTTCCATTTCAGAACTTGTATCTTCACAGATTAATGAAACCACCTCAACAATAAAGGGAGAATATTCAAAGTGTAATCCACCAAATTAAGTATTTACCAGGGTCATGTTAGGTGATAGCATGATCAGGAGTTGAATCTGTGAATTGTCTCATGATCTAAAAAGCAGGTCTCTGCTCTTTTTGTAAAGGTAATATTTTACATCATTTTAAAATTCCATTAAAAATAAATACTTTTCAGAGAACCAGAAGAGGAGTTGAGTTGTTCAGGAGCAGATATTGGGTTTTCCTTGCATACAGTCTACTTAACCCTGCTGTGTCCGTAGGTCCTTTTGCAGCTGTCGGACATGCTCTTCTACCACTACTGCTAGTTGTCAAATAATGATCACCACTGGTGTTGAAGAAAAGAATAAAGGTGTCCTCCCATCACTGTGTCACTGGAATTACTGATTAATTTTTGTTAATGTGAATATATTTATAAGTAGTGCTCCAAAATGGGTCTGCTAGTCCTTGGTATTTGACATAGTAGCAAAGCAACTTCCATAAAGTAGATGTTCAAACCAATATATTCTAGCTGCTTTGGGAATCCTACCTGGTATGATATCTATGCCTTACACTACTTTATCCTTTAAAGTACTCCCTCAGTAGTCTGCCAAAGCCTATTGCAATATATTTTGAAATCTGCTTTTGCCAGCCTAATAGAGACTTTCCAGGGAGTGGAGCAGAAGTTGAAATCAAAGAGAATGAGCATTGGAGCAGTAAATCCGGGGCTGTTGTGTGCAATTTAATAAGCATCTCCAACACAGATCACTTTATTAAAGCAACATCTGTTACAATCACAGTACTTGGATTAGGGATCAGAGCCATTTGCAGCCAAATGAACTCTTAAAAATAGAAGAGATTTAAATTTGACAAGGATTAATGTTTTATTGGCTTGCTAAATTCTTAAGGTTAAGAGAAGCACTTCTTGTGGATATTTTATATGGATGTTCTTTATTGTAATGTGTGATCTGCATCGTAAGTTTCTCAGTTTTTCTAAGTTTGATTAGTCTTACGTCTGCCTGTCATTAAGAAAACATGATGGTCAGCAATATGATAATATTTTTTTCCCATTAAGGAATCACTTAAAAAATCACCTGGAAGCCAAGAGGGATTCTGTTTGTTCAGACACTTCTACCAGATCTATTGTCATTGGGACTTCTATATCCAAACACAAAAAGTTTTTATTCTGTCCTTACTGGTGCTATTGCTATTCCTGCCACAGAATCCTTCCTTTACTAACGTTAATTATGAATGGTTTTGTCTATATTTTATGTCAATTTGCTTCTCACTGACATAATGCCAAGCTGTTAGGACATAGCAGTTGACTCCAGTGGCAACATCTGCCTCCTGACTGGAGCAAGCAGCTTTTGTCTTTATATTTGCTCTAGCATCTACTCCCGTAGCTTTTTTTTTTTAACTCCCTTTGCTTAGTCAGAAAAGGTCCAGATTCGTTTGTCAAGGCTTCACTCATATAAGTAGTCTTTGTAAGTACTGAGGGAACACTTTTATCTAAGAAAAAAAAAAAAAATATCCAATCAGTGCATGTCAAGACATGAATGCTGTCATGCATCAAATACTTAAAAACCTCATGGTTTTTATTGCTGGTCCTATTGTATTGATGCAATATGTTGGTTCCTTTAGTGATAAATACGTGTTTTGAAGGCAAATCACTGGTGCATATAAATAACTGATTGCTGTGTTAGTTAATTCCTGTATTGACACTATGTTGCTGCTCAAAAAGCCCCACCTGAGACTGGTGCCAGGTTGAAACTACAGAAAAATATAATAATAAAATATATAATAATCTCTGCTCTGAAAAGCCTATATCTAAAAAGACAAGACAGTTGAACAGTTTGAAAGAAAAAGAAATTCAGAAAGCTGACTGCTTGCTGGTTTCTTGCAGCAAGTACATACAGACCAATAATTCAGTCTTTCCTGATATTTTCCCCGAACTCATCAAAAGATGTCTCTGCTGAGCTGGTAGAGAATCCTTCCTCTTTTCACTGTTCCTCCGTTTGTGAGGCAGTCTTTGCTTTGTGACCCAAGCTACATTCTTGCTCAAGGGAGATCTGCCAAATAGCATTTCTTTCATTTTTTTGGTACTATGGAATGAATCTATTGCTAGTATGGGGCTTTGGATATATATATATATATATATTTTATTTTTTTCCTAACTAC
>JANIJG010004774.1:13300-28853 GCA_024611175.1 Megaceryle torquata | reverse complement strand
AGGAGGAGGGAGGGGGGGACGATCTGCGAGGAGATTATATATATTTTTTTCTGAAAGGTGAATTTGCTATGAATTAAAAAACAACAACAAAAACAAACAAACAAAATCTACAAAACAAAACCAAACAAACAAAAACCCCCAAACAAAAAACACACCAAAACAACAACAACAAAAAAAACCAAAAAAACCCCAACCCCATGTACTATCATGATAGTTGCTTTCTACAACAAATCTGAGGTGGGTAGATTTAAGAATGCATTCACTTTTTATAGAACGGACTAATAGAGAATGATTTAATTAGCTATGCACTGTACATTATACTATTTTTCTGTTCTTTAGTATATTTTATTTCCTGTGGGAAAAATATAATAACCTAGACAGCTGAGAAAAATTTTGTTCCATAAAAATGGAATGTGGATAATGTGCAACCTCAAGTTATCCAAGTTGGGGAGGGATTCTACTTGATAACATTGTCATTGTCACCCGCATGTCAATGCGCTGTATGTTATTGATATATTAAACGACTTTTCCAGATAATTTCCTAGTTATACAACATAGATCTTTTAAGAGAGCTTGGTTTTCTAGTTTTGTGTGTAGGAAGCATCCAGATCATGAGCTTCTGTCCTACCAATGGCATATTGATAGGGCAAAAGTGATTTTTTCATGACTTCACTTTATGGAGTTTTAGGGAACATGACCATTTGCCACAAACCTTTGTACATCATAAATTCAGTTCCATGGTTATTCTCATAAACATAATATCTACAAATGGAAAAAATGCAGCCCTGTAAGAACTAAGAACAGTTCATCATGCTACATCTTTTAGTACCTCTCTCTAAAAGATTAGGAATTTCCAAGGCTTCTGCAGCCTTACATTAAGTAAGTTTGCTGGTAATAGTAAATGATGAGGAGCTGATGACTCTCAAGGATAGAGAGGCCCTGCAGAGAGATCGGGATAGATTAGAGAGCTAGGCAATCATCAGTCAAATTAAATTTAACAAGAGCAAGTGCTGGATTCTCCACATGGGACAGAGTAATCTTGGTTATAAATCCAAACTGGGGGACAAGTGTCAGACAAGTAGATTCTTGCAAAGAGAGCTAGGAGTTTGGGTTGATGGCAAGTTGACTATGAAGCAACAGTGTGCCCTGGCAGTCAAAGGGCCAAATTTATCCTTGGTCACCTCAAGCACAGCATAGCTAGCTGGTAAAGGGAAATGATTGTCCACTCTGTACTGTAGTGGCGCAGCCCCACCTCAAGTTCTGCGTGCAGTTTTTGGTGTCTTAGTGCAAGAAGGACATAGAATTATTAGAGTGTGTCCAGAGAAGGGTGACCAAGAAGGGGAAAGGTCTCAAGGGCAAGACTGAGTGGCTGAGGTCACTTGGTTTGTTCAGCTTGGAGAAGAGAAGGTTGAGGGGTGACCTCATCCAAGTCTACAACTTCCTCAAGAGGGGGCAGTGGAGGGGAAGGTGCTGATATCCTCTCTGGTGACCAATGATAGGACACAGGAAAATGGAATTAATTTCTGTCAGGGGAACTTCGGAGTGGACATTAGGAAAAGGTTCTTCACTGAGAGGGTGGTCTGTCACTGGAACAGGCTGCCCAGGGAGGTCATTATGACACTAAGTCTTCCAGAGTTCAAGGAACATCTGGACAACACTTAAGCATATGATTTAGTTTTAGGTAGTCCAGTGAGGAGCAGGGAGTTGAACTCAATGATCCTTATGGGTCCCTTCCAAGGTGAGATATTCTGTGATTGTATGATGTTCTGGTATTCCCTATTAGCATATTTCCATATTAAACATCTTAAAGATTTTTCTAAATACCCTATTCTGACAGTGTCTGTTTATAACATCTCACTATCAAAATCAAGCCATAGTCTTTGTGATTTTTTGTATGAGAGGAATATTCTTACAGCCTTTCCGGACAAATGAATTATCTTTCTTTTCTGCAATATGATGTCAAGTGATTTTCCAGTGCTCAGGATAATTTGGAACTTCAGATATTGTTATGGTTACTTTTGTTTCCACAAATCTTCTAGGTGGTCTTCCATGAAGCTTCTATTTTACTGGAAACTAGTGTTAGCATACCTTTTTTTGTTAATATGTACAAAGTATATAATTGTACCTGGAAGTTTACTGAGGTGCATAAGCAAGCTCCATCTATAGGCATTGATTAATGCGAAGGCTAATCTTTGAACTAATGTTGCTGAAGAAATTAAGCATAACTAAACTCTCTGTGATGTGGATTTCTAGGATTTCCAAATTAATACCTCCATAGGAGTTGAGCTGCAGGAAAAGTACATCTGTATTTTTCAGCTTGAATGTTTGGTGTCAGCATTCATTACAATAAATTTAAATTATTTTCATGTTGTCACATTACTGCAAGGAATGGCAATATTACAGCGTCACCTGACCATTAGTCAGACAAATTTATGTTCTTAGAAGTCAATTAAACAGAGTCCTGAGTTTCATCTATAGTTTGAATTCTATATTGCCTGGAATAGTTTTTTTTGTGTGTATATAATAAATAAATCTTGATTAAATACCTAATTCCTTGAAATTAGAAAGTTGGTGAGAAAGGGAAAATTATAGTATTTGACATTATTTTTGAAAGGAAATGAACTCCAAGGTACTTGGTAAATAATGCTAGACAAGTCCATCTCAAGTGATTTACAAGCCTTAAGCATGCCAAAGACAAGCTGACAGGACTACTCCTGCCTGAAACTTTCCCCAAAGACTTAACTTTACTGCTTGAAAAGCACTTTGAATAGCTAACTGGAGAACTTTTGATGTGAATTAAATTCAATGCAGTTTGCTGTAGTTCTATTTTTTTTTTCTGGTATATAAATCGGAACAAAGATTAAAAGCAGCTGATAATATCAAGTACTCACATTTTTCTTTTCTCTTTTTGGTCTCAGTGGCTTAATTTTCCAGGGACCCAGAACTCCCCAAAAAGACCCTTCAGCTTTTTCTTTCTATTATTGACAGTGGAAATATAAGTTAAAATCGTAATTTGTTCTATCTTAGTGAAGCAGAGCACCAGCAGCACTTGACAAAACCTGTTTTCTTCATACAAAAATAAATAATTTGAACATTAGAACAATTTCTAAATCCACTTATTAGTAGTCAGATTGTGTTATGTTTACAGGAGAAAATATCCACCATTTCAGTGTTTATACTGCAGTAAAACCAATATGTAGTAATGATGATACAAACAGAAAATAGAGACCTGACTGTTAGAGACCAATGTCAGGGATATTTATGCAGAATAGTATTTGTCCTTCTTAATGGATCTAGGTCTGAAATTCTTATTCAAGAAAAAAACCCTTAATTTAATTTGTTTCTTGGTCAGTAAAATCTCATAATGACTGAGATTCTAATGCATGCAACAAACAATCAAACTAAAATGCCCCCAAATTTTTATGACCGTAAATAGGCTTGTTAGGATAGCACACTACTAAAGATTTGTATGGCATTCTTTATTTTGTATGAATGACATGATGTTTAAAGAGACTCAGGATGCAATGTAAGTTACTAATTTTGCTTTGTGCCATTTCTTGTACCTGATTCTTGTGAATCTGGAACGCGGTCTGCATTTCTTTCCATTTCTGCTGGATTCAGATAAGATAGCTTAACAAAAGGTTATAAAATCCTATGTCTGAAGGCCATTTTCACTGAAATCTCATTTTCCATTTTGTTTCCTGTTCCTTCCCAGTCTACTTGAACCAAGCTAATCTGGCGAGGGGGTTTAGCAAAGTCTAGAGATATGCCACATGGAGCATTATTTTTTCAGAGGCAGAATGCATTTATTTACTGAATGTATAGCTTTTCTTGTATAATGTATTTTAATTGGTTTGCATGAGATCATCCTTTTGATAAGTAGAAGTCTATACAAGTGTAAATGCACAGCTACGTATAAAGTGAAAAGGTCCGCGGTTTCACTGATGTTGAGGAGTTGAAGACTAGTCCTTTTGCTTGTTTTTCAGTAAACAAGAATTAGTTGGTCTGGTGGTGTCGATTCTAACCAGAAAGCATAGCACTGCAGTGATTCCATTACTATTTAGCTTCACTTTGATGGAGAGGAATGGTGGTGGGAATTTGTTTCAAGTGACTGGCAACTTAAAGATGTGGATCTGAAACTAAATCGAGCACGTGGAATGTCGAAGTATGAACATCATGGGGAAGAATTTATTGTGGAAGCTGCAAAAGAAGTTGACAGAGCTCCATTCGCAGGGTAGTCTTTGCTGCTTGGTTTGACAGCAATGTCCCCGGGCTCCCAATGAGACAGCAAAAATTCCCAATATAGTAAGCCCTGTCGATTTAAATGCAGCATTGGAATGTTTTGCATCCTTTTACAGCATCCAGACACAGCCAGCTGAAATCATCCCTTTCATTATATAGATCTGATGTTCTTTGCTTGATGTGCGGAGATGTTTCACATTCAAAACTCATGACTAAGTTTGGGCCCCTTGTTCTGTTCTGCACATGGACAATACGGACATTTTAATTCAATTTGTGCAGAAGAAGTCTGTGCAGATTTATTTAGACTTACAGTATTTTATTGACAAAGATCTTTAGTGATGTATATAATTATGTACGTATTTGATGTCAGGAAGCTAGAACAAATATCATAGTATTTTGCATTCTTTTTATTCCTTGTTAAGTGAATGTATTTCTGAAGAAGAGCATGAGATTGACAGCTGTGAAGACTGAAGGCCTCATATCACAATACAAATGTGATAAGGACAGTGGCAGTGTATACTGCTCTAGTTTTCTGCTAGAAATTGACAATAGGTTTCTGGGATTTTTGAATTCAGATTATAGAATAAAGACATGTCTAATTGAATACTAATATTTGTACAGTATTTTCCAATGGGTAAAGCAGTGACTCAAGGCAGTTTAGTGAGGAAGATTTAATGTAATTTGCTTTCTCCATTTATTGGTCACGCAATTTAAAAGTCAAAGATTACTTTCATCTGTGGATAAAGATTAGTGAAGAAGGTAGGGTTTATATTAGATGTTTGTTGACCACATATCACAGAATTATTCACAGAATCACAGAAATATTGAGGCTGGAAAAGACCTCTGAGATCATTGAGTCCAGCCTATGACCGAACACCACGACATCAGCTAAATCATGCCGCTAAGTGAAGCATCCAGTCTCTTCTTAAACACTTCCAGGGATGGTGACTCCACCACCTCCCTGGGCAGTCCATTCCAGTGTCTAATCACCCTTTCTGTGAGGAAGTGCTTCCAACCTGACCCTCCCCTGGCACAGCTTCAGGCTGTGCCCTCTCATCCTGTCACCAGTTGCCTGGGAGAAGAGTCCGACCCCCACCTGACTACAGCTTCCCTTCAGGTAGTTGTAGAGAGTGATGAGGGTCCCCCCTGAGTCTCCTCCAGGCTGAACAACCCCAGCTCCTTCAGCCTCTCCTCATAAGACTAGGGGCAAAGCAGGTGCTTGCTAGAGACAGTGGAGTATATATTGGGCTTTTTATTGTGTGAATGTTTTTAGGCTGTGCTAGACAGACAGATTTTGGTTTGCCTTGAGCTGGTAACAGTGGTGTTACCACCATTAGGAAGTTTCCTAAGGATTAGAAAAACCAAAACATTTTAGAAGTCATTAACATAAATATTCTAATTAAGGAGTTGTTATTTCTGACTTCATTTATGGTCATCTTGTTTAAATACTGAAATGCTTTCTTATCCAAGTATGCATGTGATTAGCATTTGTAGCTCTTCCTAATTTTTCTCTTCAGATTCTGCTAATGCTGTGTTTATGAATACGGCTATCAGGAACTTTCTGTAGAACTTAGTACTTTTGGGACTTAGCCTTGTTCCTTGTTTTTCCTGTGAACTTTCTGCTGCAAGGCTCAGTGCATGATGGGGATATTCTAATTATAAAAGTCATTCCACTTGGACACTGAAAAAGTCTACCAGCACACTGAATTAGAACTGTCTATAAAATTTTTGGCACATTTTTGTTTGGGGAAAATAGATTGTCATTATATATTTATATAGTTATTGATGCTAAAAGTTGTTTATGAGCTACTAGAGAGAAATAAAGGTAAAATGTCTTTTGGGGTTTTTTGTTTTTTGTAGAAGCATTTAGGTATTCAAGACCTTATCAGAGTTGTTTCTAAATGCTTTTGTAAAACATCCTTTTTTCTACTTAAGTCAAATTTCATATATATATGTGCGTGCGCTTTTGTGCGTGTCAATTGTTGGTTATTGGTTAATAATTAGACTCATATACCCTTCCCAATTTAAAAAATTTCTGCATTGGCTAGTAGTCTCTAAATGAAGTGATATTTAAGTCATTTTTATTGGCTTAAAAATCAGCAGCATCCATTAGCCTGTTTTATTTTGAAGCGTTCTCTGTTTTGGATTCAGGTAGTTGGGCGCTGTGAATAAGACAGCGATTCTTTATTTTGCATTAATTTTTCATTATAAGGTGATGAGAAAACAGGAAGTTAGTCTGTGAAGTATTCCCCCTTGCTAGGCTTCTCCCACCTCACCACACCACATTAATGTTGTTCAGACTAGGTGCTTCAGGAGTATAGTGATGATTTTTAGTAATGAAACCCACAAATGACTAAAGTGACTTGTCAAAATGGAACTTAACACCAGCACTGCCAAAGGCAGCATGTATCACTCAAGGAACTACATTTTCATTACCATTAAGAGGAGTTATTTTAATAAGAACTACTGGTTCTTGTCAGAATGGCAACTTGTCAGAATAAGACTGGCATTGGATCCTTTTATTTATTTAGGCTTTTATTACTTAGGCTGAATTTACTAGAACTCACATTCATAAATTTACTAAAAATACAATATAGTAATTAGTAACAGAAAGGTTTGGTTTAAAAGTAATTTTCATTTTCCTGCGTTGCTCATCATAGCAGTCCTACTGCACGGAGCAAGGAGCCTGGGAGACACAACTGACTGGAATGAGAATCAGCCTTGGACTATTTGTGCTAAATGTAAAATGGAATCTAGACAAAATGATTTATTTACTCATTGACGTTTAGAGCACTCATTGGTCTGTGATCAATATTCTTAGTAAATATGTATGTGCTTTCTAAAGATGCACTTTCTTTAGTATTATATCATCCCAAAAATAAGACCACTTATTACTGTGCTTACAAGATAAGGCTCAGGCTAGTATCGTATGTGCAGGCACGTGGGGCAATCTCTTCATTGTTTTGTGCCTGTATTGATTGTTGACTGATTTACTTCGCAGTGATGCCCCATAAATCATCGTGAAAGACTTAGGTATTTTGTCTTTCTGTTTTAAAGTAGCTTCTCTGACTCCTTAGAAAACTTGAAGATCAAGTGCAATGACCACGCAGTCGTTCAGAAGTATTTGGTTATTGCTGTTTATACTGTGATGTGTGGAGAAAGCAAGAGCTACTGCCATGTTACAGTCTAATCACATACTTAATTCTTCGACATGTTGAAAGTAGCTTGCTACTAACTAACTTCACCTCTTAGGACCTCTAATGGTAATAGTAGCAAAATATAAAAAGAGCAGTATTATAGGTTGCTTTCAAAATAATCAGGGAGCTTTTTTCTCCTTTTTTTTTTTTTTTTTTTTTTGCTGGTAGTAGTTCCTGTTCAGCACTACCTTAACTAAGCAGACTTAATGAAGCTCCTAACACATTTCATGGTATATAATGAACCATACAGGTGCACTAAGGGAAGAAATGTCAAGTTAGTAGAATATGATCTGCAGGAGGCCAGATTTATTAGTTCTTTAAAGCTTGAAACTCTTCTGGGTATCAATTTACCACAAAGCAGTGTTTCTTTTCCAGTACACTCTCATGTTTCACTCTAACCTATATAGCAGGATTTATTTCTGGATCATGTAAAGAGTCTTGGAATGACCAATGCTGAGCTTACAGGGGTTTGAAATGCAGATCTGCAGTCTGCCTCACACTCAGTTTTAATTACTTGTGATTTATTCAAACCTCCACAATCGCTGAGTTGGTGTTTTTGTGGAATACGTCTTAGAAACTTTTTACATGTTATCACTACTGTCATTTAAGGCATTATATAATTTCTGTTCCCAGATAAAATACATGTTAAAGGTACCTTTTTCTCTGAGGGTCAGTGAAAGTGCAGTGTACATTCAATGTTCCCAAATTCTCTGAAGTACTTTGTTGCTATTGCTTTGTTCTTGAGCACCCAGATAAACGGGGTGTGATAGGCAAGAAGAAAACCACCATGTAAAGATAAGCACAAAAGCATAAAAGAAGGAAATCCTTTAGAGGAAAATAAGTAAAATTCAGAAATGCACCCTCTTCTGTGTCATAATTTACATAGAGATAGAACTATGCATTATAAAACTTGATGTTTATAAGGTAAGATTTAAGAGGTTTGCAATGGTTAAGGGGTGTTGCAAACTGGCTCATTCTAGACTTGAAATTTTTAATGGAGTTCAAAGCTGTTAATTTCCAAGCACTAAATTGCAAATGAAGAGCCAAAAATGATCTCATTGGTGCTAGCTGACTAAACCAGGATGTGGCACTAACTGGAATGTACTGAAAAATGAATAGCTCTACACTTAAATATTTCTATTGGCTATCCACTTGAATATTTCTGTTGGCTATCAGAGTTTGTTAATGTGACTATGTAGAAATTCAATCCATTTTCTGTGACAGGTCGTATGACAACATAGTGGAATTGGAGTGACTGGCAGAGAAAAAATAAAGAATAAGTGGACAATTTAATGACCTTTGTCAGTTTAGAGTCCAAAGCCAAATGACATCAGTGGAAAGATTTCTATTGAGCTTATTGGGTTCTAAGTCAAGTCTTCAATTCTTATATTTAAACAGCATGTTAGTAAATCCAGGTGTTGCATGGTGCACTGAGAAGCTTATGGGCAGGGAGGAATGTATACTGTATTTACAGCCTTCTTAAAGTTTTTGCTGTCCTTTGAACACATTGTATGATTGTACCTTAGAATTTCAAAGGCAGACCAGGAAGATATAAAAAAGGGTAGTGCAGTACACAAGTACACAGACTGTACCTACAAAGGAATTAAGAAAGTAAGAATTTAATGGAACCAAGATTGTTTCAAAACTAAGCATAAGACAGATAAGCACTGTTTAAAAAAAAGTATGTTTCTAGCAACAACATCAGTGGTTGTATAGCAAAGGAATAGGAACAGAGAAGGCTTGTATGGATTTTTACCTTGCTCTTCCCTTTTGGAGGTGCATATACATATACACGATTTGGTTGTGAAAGTGATTGATGATTGCTTCTAGACCACTGAAAGAGAAAAATCAAAAGAATTCAAACGATGTATATAAAATAGTGTGTTATAATAGTATGTTTATCATTAAGGAACACCTATTATGTATTTTGGATGAAGAATGTGAAGACTATACTGATAGTTCTATTGGATTCTATATCAGTGGTGTATACATGAAGTTGCTCTGTAATGTAGAAGAAATAAATGTCTGAAGTAACTACAAATCAACAGCATTACATTTTTAATTCATCTAGTCATTCACCTGTTTTCTGGAGCTTTTATATAATAAATGGATGTTCAGTTTATTGAAAGAGATAGGCATTTGAATTTTCTGCTCCTGTATCATTTATCAGGATTACCTTGGAGGGAACTTTTGGTAACTCCCCTATTGTTTTACTTCTGAAATTTGTTTTTTCTTCAGTTGATTTTTCTCAAATGTGAAAATATATCCATATATGCATAGGGAACACATCTCCATATGTATGAAACAGTGTAACTGCTTGACATATTTTGATTATTTTTTGAGGCAGAGGACTGGAATTTGAAAGCAGCAATGCCTATTAATTCCAAAAGGACAAAAGAATAACATATAAAAATGGTTTCCAAGCTTATTTATACTAGCAGGTACGATTCAAAAGATGCCTGAGTCATAGTAGGGCAACCTGTTCTTGTTTGCCTTGAGGAATCTCTGTGAAATGTTACATTAAGCACAATATCAAGACAGATTTCTGCATCTATGCCAATTTATTTTTTAAGTAGGATCATAAGTCAAAATGTCCACATCTGTGCTATTTAATATTATTAAAGTTAAAAAAAAATTACAGCTGCCTGATGGCATAATTGGCATGGCAATTTCCTAGTTTAAAAACACAGGCATAATTTCTAGGTTACCAGTGCCTCTCAGGATCAGTTTGTTTTCTTTGCCACTGACAGGATGACCTCATCTAATTTTCTCTTTGCTTCCTCAATCTTGAAGGAGTCTGAAACACTTTTCATGTATTTCTGTATACTTACAGTTTGGTAATGGCAAAATTAATTTTCTTCCTCTGTTTTCTTCCCCCAAAAATGTAGTTGTTAGCTCTGCTCTAGAAAGAACTTGCAACTCCTTTCATCCATCTAATTAACCAACACGTGTGAGACCCTCAGTGTGTGACTGAATGATCAGCTGCTCAGAGTTGATGTGGCTAATGCACAGAGTGTGTGTGTGCATATGTAAGGTTTGGTGGTATTCATTCAAAGTAATGTTTAATTATTTGTTGTGCAACTAATGGCTCTAGTTAAACACAGTTTGTATTCTGTATCTGTAATACCCTTCTCTCTGCAATATCCACAGGACCTCCTTTCTCCCATTTTGACCCAAAACTTAAACTCAACTTATTTTTCTGAGCAGTTCTCTTCTATATACGGCCTATTCCTTATAACGGTCTCCGTGGTATCCCATTTTCTATCCCCATGTCCTAAAATCCTTCTTAAATGTGTTGCAAGCAGCTATAGGGTCAGCTCTCTGCTGCTTCCTCAAGAGAAGCACAAACAGGATTGCTACACTCTCATCAGATGCTCATAATAATAATACATAATAATAATAACACAACGTAATAATTTTGTAATCTTAATTGCTTTGTAATATTTGGTTGAATTTTGAAATGGAAGAAAATCTTTTGGAGGAATATGGACTGCCCATACAATAGTCAGCATAATGCCTTATTCCACTGGTAACCGGACTAAAAATAAGATTGGAAAGGCACATAAGCTTGGGTTATGCTTATTATGTAGAATTTCCAAAACAATAAGACTGTAGTCCTAATGGATACATAATATGTTTGGATGGATTTTTTAGAAGAGTTAGGTAAGCCATCCTCTAGCTCATTTAATTCTAAGAGAACCCTTCAATGGTCAGGTGAACTGCTCCATCTAGTACCATGACACTGGGGAGAGGATAAGAAAAATCAGGAAGAAAGCAAGAGTAAGTTTCTCACAGCAGTGGCCATTTAAGACCAAGAGCCTCGTTTACATGTTCTGACTTGTAACCTGAGACATCTTAAAAATATAAACCTTAAAGTTTTTGAGAAACAAATACTTGAGCAAAACTCTAGCAGAAGAGGTTTCTAAGGTCAAAGCTTTGAAAATATTAATTCAAAGTGAGAATGACATCAAATGCTTACCTTTTGGCCACAATCAGCAGGAATATACCATCGTAATAAGAGAGAAAGCAGTGTCTTTGGTTTATATATCATTTTGTAATGCTTTTTTTCCTAGCTCAGAACATTGAACTAGACTAGTACCTTGATCATTGAACTTGGCCTGTAAGTCAGGCGACAAAAGAAAAAAAAAAAGCCCCCAAACCCCAAACAAGCAAACATAAAATCCTACCAAAAAACACAAACAAAAAACCCCCTGCCAAACAACAACAAAAAATATAGACCAAAAAAAAAGAAAAACAACACAAACAAAACCACGAAAAACCAAACACCACTTGAGTTGAATTGATGTATGTTCATTTCTTCAAAATAGTGAGGTAGCCAGATGCTGCATTCTTCAGGAACAACATGGCCCTTTCTGAAGAAGCTATCTGAAGATAAGACACTCTTGACAGCCAAGTAACTCAGTACAGGTTACTGCAATCTGATTATCAGTGACTTCTAATGAGTATTAAAATACACTTTTATAAGTTTTACTATTGAACTACTTTCCTTTTTACCCTAATTTCATCTATACTTCTGCATTCATGCTTCTGCGGCTACAAATGCTGTGTGCAAATTTCCCAGAATAGATAGTCCTCAATTTTCAGTGCTTAGTTAACTGCAGTAGATGCAGGAATGTAGGTTAAGACTTTTCTTGTTTATCTACTGGGATATGCAAGGTAATTGCTGGTAGTCTGACAGAAGGAGGAAACGAGATAGAAGCAGTGAATTTGTCTCCAGTTCATGCCTATGTCAAGCCTGCATTGTACTTCATCAGTTGTCAAAATGAGACAAGTATCCTAAGTTTCCTCACAGTAGAAAATCTCCAGTTAGCTTCCCTCATTCAGCTATGTCCTCTGGTTAATAACTTTTCTGGTCCCAACTTCATTCTACTGAGAAGGCAAAGCCAGATTTTGCCACCCCCCTGCCCCCCGGCATCTATGTAAACTCTGGGTGGAAAGTTGCAAGGACTTGACACTTCTAGCATAAGCCACAGTATATTTTTGTTTGTTTTGCTGGTATCTTTTGTTGTGTTTTTCTTTACTTGTGTAACTTTGACAAGATTTAGAGCTATTTTACTATTTCTACATGTTTAGACAGGTTTACAGATTTAGACAAATATTATCATATTTTGTACAGTTCCAATATGAAGTAGTCTGTACCAGAAGAGTCTTTGTTTATTTTTGATTCATTCCTGCTGCTACATTAGCCACTACAAATTCTCATTACCCTTCATTCTCTTCATTAATCAGGCTGATGTCTGGGACCTTGCATCTGTTTCTTTTATATAGTCATGTCATAGTGTTGACAAATCACCTTGTTATAGCAGAAGTGCAGGTTGGGTTGTAATGAGCCTGGATTCACTGGGAGAAAGCAAGTGTTAGCAGTGGAAAAAAAAAGTAAGGTAGTTATCTTATTGCAACTAGGCAGTGCAGTGGAAGATACCATGCCAGAAGCCCAAGCACCATGTAAGGCAGGAATGTTATGGGGACACTGCAAACATCACTGTCATGTCTCTAAAGTGTCGCAATTTTTTATTATGTAAAATACAGTAACAGTTTATGCATTTCACATTTTGCAAAAGATAATATACAAGCATACCATAAAAATTTGGTGCTTTATCTGCAGAGTTTATGATCTCTGATTGTAGCTGTCTGGAAAGATTAGATGAGTGAATAGATACCATCAGAAGAACTTTTTTTTCAGTCTAGATATCAAGATTTCAAGTAGTTCTGTGGATACTTGTGAAATAACTGAATAGCTTCTAAGTAATTAGAATGATCTACTGAAAAAAATTAATCTGTATTCACACTCCATAGTAATTTGTTTTTCTACTCAGAAAACTAATTAGCTGTTTCCCTTGAAATATATATATATGGGTTTTTTTTATCGTCTTGTAATTAGCAATGTTGGGAGCATGACACTTTGGCTAGCTGGTTGCATTTTGTTTTGATATAGTTTATTTTATAAGCCATGTCCTTGACCCCTCCGTGTCTGTGAACAGATATAAGAAAAGGTAAATTATATAATGAAGCTGGGCTAATGAGTTTGGAAGTTTTGTCATGAAACAAAATAATAAAATATGTCCTTTAAAATGGAGCACACATTGCAAATCTGTTTAAATAGTTTACCATGGAATAAATTAGAAATATGATGCCCTGAGGGTTTTTCTGACTGCTGGTCACAAAACTAAAGAATATTTAATATTTGTTGTTAACTCATATTAACATACCTCTGCCACATCTGGCTATTCTGTTGTCTCTAAAAACTGAATGTGTCAGTTCATCCATCTTTACTTGCCTATAATAATCTCTCTATATTTTAAATCTTTACATGTCACCCTTAAATCATTTTTGGCCAGAGGAAGAAATTGTATTCACCTTTAAAGACCTGATCTTTCAGAGGATATGAACGGATTGTTTTCATCTCAGAATGCTTTAATAAAGAAGGTATTAAATAAATACATATTTGTGGAAAGGCCATCCAAAGCTGTGTTACAGATGGCAATTCTATCATGGTGTAAGAATATTTTTTTTTCTTAAGACATTAAAGATATTTACAAAAAAAATTAATATATAAAAATATATTAATATATTAAAGAATACCAGGACCAAGCCTAAACATGATCTCTAGATAATTCACACTAAAAAGAACACTGAATTTGACTTGAAAACAGGGTAGGTTTGGCAACTGTAACCATGTTCAGCCGAAAGTTCAGATTCCCAGACAAGCTATGAAGTGGGTCTGAGATGAACCTGGGAAAAGTCAAGGCTTTGGTTCAGGATCAGGGCCTGAGTTCATGAGGTACAGAGCCATGCATAGGCTCACCTGCAGCAGAGGTCAGGAAGGGACTACAGCAGGGAATGTGCATTTGATATGAAAACAATTACAGAAAATACAGTACACCCTTAAGTAAAATTTTGCTGTCCTGAACCTGATAGGCTAATAATACCATCTTTAACAGCCTAAGAGTAAAGGAATTTCTGGAAGGAAGCTAATTAGCAAATAAGCAACCCTCCCCAAATTACTTTCATTATTTTTTTTTCTGTTGTTTTAATGGAATCAGATTATAGAATTAGACATTACATTTATCTTTTCCCTTAGACCAGTTATTAAGTAAAAAAGCACCAATTACATGTTCCAAAACAACCATCATTCTGAGATTAATGGTATGGGCTTTATCTTTTTCACTCAAGACTGCCTGAGACAAAAAAAATAAAAGCAAAAAGAAAGAAAGAAAGAAAAAAAAGCAGAGATGAATGAGGTGAATATGTAATATTCAGGCAATGTGCCATGTTGCTTTAAATCCCATTCCTGAAGGAGGACTGCGAATTGTCTGCCATTTGTAATAGCTGGCTGAGAAAACTCTCACACCAAGATGCTATTAAAAAATTTTGCAAGTCTGTGTGTGATGCTTTAGTTTGAGCCTATTGGAGATCTAAGCAAAATATTAGCTGTATATCTTCTATATATTATTAAGAAAAAAAAAAGTATTCTACCAAAAATATACATTAATAGAAAAATATTTTTTTTTCCCCTACTAAGATTCTGAATTCGGGCAATTTGTGGAAATTTTGGCAGGAAGTCTGCCTGACAAATCAAGAAACAAACATGTTGATGGTGCTGGTGTACGTGTGATATATGGAGCACGTTCTTGTTCAGAACACCTTTAGTACAGTGTCCCTGGAAGTCTGAGGAGAAGATAAATGATTAGTTGTAGCACTGCTTGCTATTTAAATGTTAGAATATGCTGGTAATTTATCAAAATGTTCTAAGAACTTTTCATCATAGGAGATCCCTAAAGCTTTGGACTTCCAAGGCAGAAAGCACTCTAGTGAAAGTAGGCACAGTGTAACTGGTGTTAGTGGAAGTGCATCAGCTTATGCCACCTCTCTATTTGGCATGTATATTCCCACTTAGTTATGTGATTTACCATGACCATGAGACTGTGGTAGAAGCTTTAACAAGTCTAGGAAAATATCTCAATAGTATAGAGATGTTTGAAGTTGGACAGAACTCAAGTCAGAAAAATCTATTGAACAATTAGACTTTTTTTTTTTTTAAACTTTATGGAAATGCTGATATCTCAAATGTTTTTTGTGATCTTATAGTATAC
>JANIJG010004774.1:0-13200 GCA_024611175.1 Megaceryle torquata | reverse complement strand
AAGTGTGTGTCTCTTTTCAGTTGTGTCCTGTGATAGCATGAGGAGTAACAGTCACAAACTGGAACACAGGAAGTTCTACCTCAAGGTGAGGAGAACTTTCTTTCCCGTGAGGGTGACAGAGCCCTGGAACAGGCTGCCCAGAGAAGTTGTGGAGTCTCCTTGTTAAGAGACTTTGAAAACCCACCTGGATATGTTCCTATGTGGCATGTCCTAAGTGATCCTGCTTTGGCAGGGGTTTGGACTTGATGATCTCCAGAGATCCCTTCTGACATTCTCCATTCTGACTCTAAAGGGAGGAGGTAAGGGAATCTACAGTCACATTCTATAACACTCTTTTTGTCTGTCTGTGCTTGAGTGACCACCTTATTTCTTAATCAACTAAATTTATTATTTCAGATAGATTATTCTTTTGTCTTCCATCACAGTTCTGTCTCCTCGAATAACCTCCTGATGACTTCTAAGGGCTAATGCCAGAACTGTGAACTAGTGTATAATTAGTGGAAAGTTAGAGTTGAATAAAATAGAGAGAAGAAACAGAAAAGAAATGTTGATCTATTTCACTTCCGCACAATGTCAATTATTAACTTCTAATAAAAGAATAATGTATGTAATCTTATGTTTACAGAATAAAAGTGTTTACAAGCTCTGAGATAGTTTTGACATCTTGTATTTCTTGAAGCTATTATTTCATGGAGCCTGCAGCATGAGGCAGATTACGTGGTACTAATTCACCTTTCCAGAGTAAATGGCAACGATAGTTAAACAAATTAAAGCTCAGATTTTGGATCCCAGTTCAGCAACAAATGATGATGCTAGGAAGACATGGAATGCTCAGGCTCTAGCTGATAAATTTGCAAGTGTTGTCAACGCTGTGGCCTCATTAATATCAAGTAGAATGGCCTACAACTAAAAATTAGGTTTAACCTAGTCCAAATTTAAATTGCCAAGTTTAAATTGCTGCAACAGATTTATTTTAAGAAAGATATTAATTTTTTGAAGTGATTACATAGTGGTAATAGCCTTTCTTTCTGTAATACAATCAGGGAACCTGTAGCTTGGCTGGAGCTTAGTAATTTCTCATCCTAAACTATTCTCTTCTCTTCCTCCATATCTTACTAGTGCTTTGAGTTAGAATTTATTTATCCCTGTGCCACATTTAACTTACTGTGCATCAAAGGATTTCTTTGATTTCTGCACCTTTTTATGATAAATTAGCTTGTTTTGAAGGAAGATGGTTATGCTGCTTCTCTTCTGTGTACATTTCCAGCAGAAGACTGATGCTCTAAAATAATGCAGTTAATTAATGGAAAAATACATATGTATTTGCCTGACTCCAATTACCAGGATGCAATAGGCAACAAAGAGGAGGCAAAATGATTTAATTTAAATATTATTAAATTAAAATGTTTTTTTCTGATTTATTTGAATTAGATTATATTTGCTATCCTTCAATCTTTAAATAAAAAACAGTGTTTGGAAGATGAACAGAAATGTAACAATACAGAGATAAGGCAATTATTTTCTTTTGTGTGGGCTTTAGTTGGTGCTGCACCCTAAAGCACAAGTTCTATTGCAATTAATAAGTTGAATAAGAAGTTTTGAATAGACTAATGAGTGTAATTAGGCTTCATTAACAATGAAAGAAGTTACATATGCATTTAGAGGAGATTACAGTCCTGAGTGTGTCTAGCTTTCCTTTCAGTGGAATGGAGCACTGAGAGTTTCTTTATACAGGTTGCTGTTATGACTGGCACTTAATGAAATCAAATATGCTGAGCCACATGGTTTAGAGAAAATTAGTTGAGAGGAGTACTGTTTTCCTTGTACAGATACCTTTTCTAAATGAATGTGACATCTGTGTTAGATGAAGGTCATAGTTTGGTATAAAACGTGACTACTTGTCTGCTTTAATCCTCTGCAGATAATGCTTTTAACTGTAACTCTTCAAGGGCTTGCCTAATCTCAGGATATTTAGGTCAAGGTCTATTTATAAGAACTGCAGCAAAGACCTTAGGGCCTCCATCTGAAAAGACTATTTAAAATTAAAATATATTTGTGTTTGTGATCATGTAACTACCCAAACCCCTTGATTTTAAGGGAACATGACTCTGAGAAGCAGCATCATACAATTTGAAAATATCAAACCACCCACATTATTATTGCCTTGAAAAGCATTAATAAAATACATCAATAAAAGCCCCAATCCTAATTAGCAGACATTATATTTTTGTTTCATTTTGTGGTTCATCTGTAGGGTAGTGAATTGAACTTGCTCTATTTTATCTCCCAGTCATAATAGTTTCCACTTGCATGTTACTGATAGTTCTCTTGGCTCAAGTTTCAAATTTATGTTGTAAAATATGTGCTAGTTTTGTTTACTTTTTCATAAATTATTTCCTTTTCATGTTTTTAAACTTTTTTTCCTCATCATCCAAATTAGATTATTCTGTTTTACAGTTAACTGACTATGCAATTTGGTTTATCACGTCTTTTTGTTTTGCAATTTTGGTGAAATACATCGTGTCATAGTTCTGATATAAAAGAGATGCAGACTGCAACTGCATGATAAAATGAACTCCATGTTCACTGTGACCATTGTGAGCTGTTCAGACTCCTTCAATTAGAGACTTCCCAACAGATAACTTTAGAGAACTTTGTAAAGTTTTTTTGTGAATGAATCCTTGCAGTACTGAACAACCCACAGCTGGCATCTCTTTGGTATTGTTTAGCTGAGATTTGAAAGCCTTCAAGGACAGAGATTCCATAACCTCCTGGAGAAATTATTCCACAGTTACATTGACCTCTTATGGGATTCCCCCCCCGCCCCCAAATGACAGTGGACATGTTAGGATGGCATTCAGCTTCCTGGTGAAATTTTGCATTTCATAATATATTTCAGTGTTTGAAAACTAAGCATAATTCACTAAGTGTCTAATCACGAAGTGCCTAATCACTCTTGTGTCATTCCTCTTGTATGTGTTCTGATCCTATAATGTAAATATTAAAAAAAACCAAAACACCAAAACAACCCCACAAACACCTAAAAAAAAAAATAATCATGATTAGATGGGAATTCCTATCCTGATTAATGCACGTGTATCCCTTCTGTATGTACCGAGTGAACATATCAACCTCTAGAAAGCTGTGTTCTGTTTTTCTGAAGTAATTGTTCCTTTTTTCATCATTTCTTTTACTGTAATATAGATGAATCTGTTGTTCAATTCAATGAAAAGTTGTGAGTACAGAAATATCACTCAGTGATTAATTCCTTAGAATTTTCTTAGCTGGAGGCTGAGGTAAAAAACTCAGTGAAAAACATGGAGTGAGGGGAAAAAAAAGCCATAGGAGATTTTGAAGAAAGAACGCAGAAGGAAAGAGATTACAGCTGAAGTGAACAGGGAACGCAGAATTAACATATTGTTCATAGGGCATACTTTTTACACTTCTTCTACAAGTTTTTTTTTTACCCCTCAAAAAAGGAATAAAAATACAAGCTTCACCTCAATTAAGAAAGCATATTGACTGAATCTCAGCAAAAAATAAAGCAATAAAGGTGAGCAGTAAAGGCTTAGAAATTCAGATTTGGTTCACCAGTCCGTAACAGTCTGCAAGAGTACATTTTTCTTAAAATACATGCACAGATAAACTGTACAATTGTGTTTTGAATATACTTTAAATGTACTATTTGCAAGTATATTGGAAGTTTGATTTTATCAATTGTTTTTCTAAGGCGCATAGACTGAAATATACTGCAGCATCTGGAAGCTGAAGAGGTAGGATATGTGATTGCCTGCTTCTCTGGGTAAGCAGGAAAAGTACTTCTCAAGAGAGAAATTTCAGTTCCCATCCTCATATTTAGCTTCTCAAAAGTTTTAGCAAAAGAGAAGGTAGTATCTACACTAAGTAGATGAGGAATCTATATTCGTTATACTTTGAACAATTCTTAACTGACTTTATTTATTGTCAAACTCTGTCTTCTAAGTGCAATCCTGTTGGTTAGCCAATCTCATAGTTGAGCACAACGTCGTCTGCTTTGGAGTACGTTCTTCTTTGCACCATGGAATATTGTACAATACATTTTTTAAAAAAACCTTGTTTATAAAATATTCTTAAACTAATCTTATTATAATTTTTCATGGCATTCCAGTGACATAAAAACTCAAAAAAAGAGAGAAACTTTCTTAAAACAGATGAGATTGAAAAGGGAGAAATGACATACACAGGAAGCCATGACTGACTTAGAGCTCTATGTCATCAGTCAGTTGTTTTATCATGTCCAGAATCAAAGTTGTTCTTTTTCTGCTCTGAAAGTCATTAGACCACGTGGAATCAGAGTATCTATAGCTCCCTCTAAAAGCAGTGTAATGGATTACCAAAACATATTTATAGTGGAGTCAAAGTAGTGTCAATCAAGAAGCCCTACAAATGTGTTAGTGAGTTTATGTTCTGGCAGGCATCTAAGAGATGAAAAAAAATCCCTTCTTCAATAGAACCAGAACAGAATGGTGGAGGCAAGTGTGTGACTAGAACTGGGACTTTGGAAGACACATTCATGTTGCAGTGCTTAGGGGTGCAGATATATATCAGGGCATGCTAATACAAAGTTTTAGACACTATCATCTTATTTCTCACTACTACTTCTATATTATTATTATCTTTAATGTGTTTTGTGACAAAACTGTACAACTTTATGGTGAACGTTCATGTAGGATATTAATGTACGTTGTGTAGCTTTTTGTGTGGACTTCATGCACATTTGAGTTGGAAAAAAAACCTGCCACATACACACCTATCCTCATCAAGTATTGCACAGTGTCTTCCAAATAATTCTTTCTGTTTCAATGAGAAATTTGTTATATAAATTAGTATTTAATAAGAAGGGTTACAGTCTTGAGCAGTAGCGATCTTTGGTTTACCCCATAGATGTACTAAGATATGCTGCCATTATTCAGTTTGTGACTTTTGCATCTATGTTGCACGTCCATTATCACAGCACAGTTGTTATTTTCAAGAAGAATGAATCAGATCTGTTCTTGGAAGCCTAATTGGCAATATTGGGGTATCAAAGCTAATTTTATGAAAACCAGATGATGTATTTCTGGCAGTATAGAAAGGGCAGATGGAGCTTAAGATACATTAGATGTGTGACTATTTGTCTAGTTTCTTGGGAAGTTTTTGAGTTGGGTACTATGCTGCCATGGAGATGCTGTCATCTAAATGAAGTAAAGCAGCTTAACTATATGAAATTGGCTTGGATATGGCCCTGGATAGGGTCCACATTATTGACATATCCTAAAAAGTGACATGTCCCACTTGTTATTAATTGGGCTCTTATTTTATAAAGGATGATATTAGAGCACATCTGAAATAAACTCCCATTTACTGTTAATTAACAGTAACAGAAAAAAGCTTGTTGCCTTTGCCAATAATTTCAGAGTAGTTAAAGAAACACTCACCTGATTTGGCAAAGCAATTGAAGATGTGTTGATGCACAGTTGATGTGAAGGTTTTTGTCTCCTCCAGTTTGCAGGCTGAAATATCAGGGAGCTTGGGAGTTTTAGACGTGCTCCAAGGAGATTATGCCAATGCCCTCACTTACATGAATTTGCTTCTAAAGCAACTGGATCTTTGTGTGCCAAAACAGAAAATCAACTTCCATTTAATCAAGTTCTTAGGCAGCATCCACTGTAAAGGAAATTTAAATGCCTTCTTACTGCTTCATAATCAATTAAATCAGGTCTCCAGGTAAAATTTTCCTTAAAGAAAATGTGTTATTTCTTCTTACTTCTAAAACATGGATTTTTCCTATTCTAAATAGATTGGATCCTGTATCTACCACTATGTCTACTCACCAGTGTTATGTTTGCAAATTCAAGGGACACTTAACTGTCTGTCAGGAGATGATAGAAATAAAAATCTTACAGAGCAGGATGTTTACTGAAATTGGAAAGGAATGCATGGTTGATACCTAGGCTGAAGTGGGGTTTTTTTGTTTGTTTTGTGTTTTACCAGGTACACCCAAATTTTAGCACATACCAAGTGCCAGGCTTTGTTAGCAATAAGCTTTGTCCAGGGTTTTGTGAATACTAAGAGCCTGTATGAAAGAATATATCTGTCCTTGAAGGAATAGAGCCCGTGATAAGCAGATCTTGTTAAAATTCAGAATACAGTCCTGTCTTGTAAGTGTTAAACTAGTCTGGGCTTTAATGTCTTGCAAATAAGTACTTGTCTAAGTTTTATTTACTTTTTTTTTAATTAATGGAGATATCCTATCCTCTCTACTTCTTTCATTTAAAGTTTGTTTTGTATTTTCAGTATGTTCAATAGAATAATCCTTATCCTCTGGTATTTTGAGTAGTAGTGGAATGCCAAGTTCTATATATTCAGCCAGCCCTGCACAGAAACTGAAAATTATTAGTGCTTAAATTATTTGTGTTAGGATGAAGCAATAGAGACTGTGTAGAGATTGTTGCAAAGACTCTTCTTTTGAGTAGGCTGTCATCAGTTGCCTTTTTGAAAAGGGAAAGTTCTTTTTCTGTTCTGAGATCATGATATATCTATGATATTCCAAATGTTTTAAGGACGAATAACTGCATTCAGATCTCAAACTTGTGTGGTATGTTCTTTCCCAGATACCTATCGTTCCTAAACCATTTATTAGTCATTCTGTTCAGTTCTAGCTTGTTTACTTCCTCGGGCTATTGCTTTTGTCATTATTTTTGAGAACTCTGTGCTATGAAGTTTTATTAGGAAGCATTGTAACAGATGATAAGGAAGGAGTTCATCTGAGAAGGTCATTTTAGCACAGCTAATGATGTCTGAAGGAGACTTGGCAGCTTGATTTGATGAATTTCAGAGTAGTTTCAAATAAGGATTATAAAATATAATTTGTGGAGAACTTTTCATTCTCTTATTCACACAAACTAGTAGTGGACTCATGTATTTTCCTCATTGTCTTACTGCACATATTCACATATTGCATCCTTAATTTAGGACCCAAATTTACTCTTCCACCCAAAGCACACTTTGATTTCCTTGCTTTCCTTATGTCACTATGTGTACACATTTAGGTCCTGCTTTCCTGTGTTTCTGCTGACCCTGTGGAGGACAGAAAGTCAGACTTGGCATAGCCATGCATGCGCTCCAAAAATTTACTTCTCCATCCAGCACTAGTTTCTGTCGGTGCACAATCACTGATCTTTGGCTCAGACAAGTATGTCTACCCAAATAACTGGTGTGGATAAGAGGTTTTTCCTCATGTGGAAACTCTTTTGTGCGAGGCAGAACAAGCACATTTGCTCCAAGGAGTTATGGCCAGTTGACAGACAGTGGGGAAGAAGAGACACGGGTAAGAATCTCCTTACTGCCAGTCATGCCCAACAGGTGTACCTGTTTAGAGAGATCTATATACATATATATATAGTGTATATATATATATATATACTATATACATGAGGCACAAAACTGTCTTACCTAAAAGTCTAAAAAACCCCTTTCATGAAGAAGAAAATATGTATGGAAAAAGCGTGTGATAACGTAAGGTAGTAAAAGAAAGGAGGACAGAATCTGATAGAAAAAAATATCAATGGAAGAGACAACAGGGAATAGGCTGCCCTTTCTTTCTAGCTCATGGAATGTAATTTAAGATAACAAAGTTGCTAAAAGTGAATTATGTTGTTGTGGGGTAAAACTCTGTAAATATTTTTGCTTTTCAAATTTTCATAAGGGTTTAGAAGGTATTTGCTAGTGTATGCTTAAGTTAGGTACTGCTCGACAGGGGCATTACATTAGAATAAAGATATAGTTGACTATTAAGCCTAAATTCAAGTTGAATCTTTCAGAGGAATTGAAACTTTAATGTTACTCCAAACACTACAGAATCAAACAAAATTAGTTTCTCTGTGCCTCTGTAGCAGCTATGCAGATTTCAGAAAAAGGCATGCATTGAGACAGAATTCATTCATATAATGGAAAGTGATCCTCTTACTGCTAATGCATTATACATTAATTGCCATGTTATGCTGTGACACCATACTGGAGCTAAGAACAATGAGCCAAACCTCCTAATGTACTTTCTGTTTTGTTTCTTATTCATAACATACTTTGGAAGGTTTATTTATTTTCCTTCCCCCAAAAGCACTTTCCAGTGTTTGCTTTGGGAACAAAGCAGTAAACACTTAAAAATGTAAATTTTAATGAGTGCCTTTCCAAACTGGAAACTCACTGATTAAGTTAGTTGTTGCTAGTTAGTAAATCAGCAAGGCCCTTGAGAGGAAGATGTATTTCCAGATGGATAGTACTTTAACAGTAATAAGCAGCTGCACTTTGAAACAAAGTAAATGCTCTAAAAGAATAATTAGGCTGATGGAAATACATAACAGGCCGTGTTATTTTTGTGACATCTGACAAGTTGGTGCAATTAAAGTTGCATTTAATACTATTTTAGGTTTTGCACAAAGCAATAAATATTTTTTTTTACTTATCTATTAGAATGCAGTAATTTCTGAAATAAAAGAAAACTGCAGATACACTTTTGAACTGGTTGAAATAATACTTTGACTTTCTACTCCAAATAATGCGGAAAAAAATCCATACAGGTTTTCATAATTTTGGTTGCACCAAATGTGTATTTTTTGAAAAAAAAAAAATTGGATTAAAAGTTTATCCAGTCAATCAGTGCAGAAGGACAACACTTTATGCTGTAAGATTTACTTTTAACCATGTTTTAAATATGATTTCAGAACTGAATGATGCTGATGAGTCTGTCATTCTTTATTCCTAAGAAGAAAGTGTAACATAGAATTCTTAATATTATTAATTTATTTTTTCAAGTGTTTTAAGAGTTGCTGAATGTTATTTTCTGCTCTCTCTGGGCAGCAGATATTTGGGAGCTTCTGGGAACTTCATCTGTTAAGATAGCTGAGCAAGTGTCTCATTTTTGACACTACTAAACATGCACAATTTCCATCATCTTCAGCCCCCACGCACGAAACTTTTTGTCTGTATCTGTTTTATATTTATCATCATCATATCATTAGCCTTGCAGGCCTATAAATGATAACTCCAAGAAGTCATATAAAATTATGAGTGAAAGCATGCAATGTAGTTTAGTGAAAAAGAAAGGATTTGATTAAGAATTTCACTTCTGGTTGATTGGTAATGAGTGGCAAGTTGCTTCCATATGGTGTAGATAAATATACGTTAATGTATTATAAATTGGAGTCCATGAAATTGCAAATAGAGGAGCTCTCAAGTTCATGGCTAATGCAGCTTTACTGCAGTGACATTAAAAAGCTAATACATGCTGCTATGTTGTTGATCATTAAAACTAAAGAGCTTGTCATACCACTGAAAAATAGGATAATGAAGTTGGACGAGTGTGAGTTGTTGGTTCAAATTGGAGTTTGATTTGGTATAGGGAAAAAGATAATCCAGATCCACACAAGTTAATTACTTGAAGCAGAAGTTGAAATTGAACTCAGTTTTAGCTGAACATACAATGGGCAGAAGAAATTCAGAATAAGCAAAAAGCTAATTTTTTTTTTTGCAAATGTTTGTACTGAAAACAAATTCAGTTTTCACACAATCAAGGTTAATTGTGGTCTTCCAACAGGAAGTTTGAATGTAATAGGTCACAGATTCAAAATACATCTTGCTGCCCAAGGACCAGCAGAGAAGGTGGCTCTTTAAACAGTCACAGAGAAATTTTTCAAGTATACTATTCATGCAATAATTGTATGGCCTACTTCTCAACTGTGTCAGCTCATGTGGTGTAAAAGAAATAGTGTGAAGAAAATGTACATGCTATAAAGAGAAAACTTTAAGATGTGGGGGATTTTAAAGCTAAATAGAGGTTAACGTATACATTGAGCATATTCCATTATTTATTGTTTAGGTCTTCCTGTGCTTTGCTTCCTGCCTTTCTCTAGCCAGCCTTCCTCCTGTGCCACAAAACGGGCAGTGGATCTAAAGTACAGAGTAGTCTACCCCTTTCCTGTAGGGCTACCCAATTACGCAGTCAGAAATCTAGCCTCAAATCTGTGGAATTATATGTGATACTGAACCTCTAGTACCTACAGTGTTTAAACAAAATTGTTATTTATGGAGAATTGAATAAGAGTTAAGGGAGAATGTTCTGCCTTGTGCTAGAGAAAGACATCCTAGAATTAAAATACAAGAAAGCATCTTAGAGAATTCTGAGATATACGTACAGGAAGATAATCTGACAGAATTGGAGGTAAATGCAAAAGAATGGAGTTTTTCCATGTTTTTCTGGTGGGTTGATCTTGGCTGGATGCCAGGTGCCCTCTAAGCTGCTCGCTCTCTCCCCCTCCTCAGCTGAACAGAAGAGAGTTAATACAATGAAAGGCTTATGGGTCAAGATAAGGACATGGAGATCATTCAGCTATTACCATCACAGACAAAACAGACTGGACTTAAGGAAATAAATTTATTGCCCCTAAATCAGAGTAAGGTAATGAGAAATGAAAACTAAATCTTAAACCATCTTCCCCTTACCTCTCCTTTCTTCCTGGGCTCTACTTCAGTCCTGATTTTCTCTACCTCCTCCCTGCCAAGTGGCATAGGGGGAAAGGGGTATAGGGGTTGCAGTCAGTTCGTCGTGTTGTCCCTGATGCTTCTTCCTCCTCAGGAGAAGGACTCCTTGTGCTCTTCCCTTTGCTCCAGCTTGGTGTCCCTCCCACGGGAGACAATCCTCAAACTTCCCAACATGAGTCTGTCTCACAGGCTTCAGTTCTTCATGAACTGCTTCAGCATGAGTCCCCCAGGGGTCACAAGTCCTGCCAGCAAACCTGCTCCAGCATGAGCTCCTTTCTCCACAGGTTCTGCCAGGAGACTATTCCAGTGCAGGCCTCCTGTGAGGTCACCACCTTGTTTCAGGCATCCAACTGCTCCAGTGTAGAGTCCTCCACGGGCTGCAGGTGGAGATCTGCTCTACTGTTGGCCTCCATGGGCTGCAGGGGGATAACTTGCTTCACTATAGTCTTCACCATGGACTGCAGGGGAATCTCTGCTCCAGTGTCTGGGGTGCCTCCTTCCTCTCCTTCTTCACTGACCTTGGTGTCTGCAGAGTTGTTTTTCTTGCGTATTCTCACTCCTCTCTCCCCCTTAAACATGTTTATCACAGAGGTGCTACCACTGTCACTGATGGGCTCAGCCTTGGCCAGCATCTCTCAGATACGGGAGAAGCCTCTAGCTGCTTTTCACAGAAGACACTCCTGCAGCACTTACCCCCCACTACCAAAACCTTGCTACGCAAGTGCAATAGAATTTTACAGCAATTTAAATCCTAAACTGACATGTGTAGTGTGAGCTTGGAAATCTGTGGAATTCCCTGAATGCTTGTGTTTTCCACCACCCTCTCAGATCGTTCTTGAAAATAGTGTTTCAGATTCTGCTTTGAATTCTGCATCAGAGTCAAGCAGCTTCAGTTGCTGTAGTTGAAGGCAAGAGCTTTTGTCCTTTAAAATGTCTTCTCTCATTGTAAAAAAGATGAAAGCCTGGGCTTTTCAGCAGTATGCTAGAGGCAGTATTTTGAGGACATGAACAAATACAGAATAAACTAAACCAAGATTATAAAATCCACTTATTATAAGTCTGTGTGAACACGAGAAAAAAACCTATTCATATACTGAAAACACTTTGGTGTCACAGAATAACAAAAAATTCTTGTTTTTTTGCTGTGACAAAGGGATAGCAATGCACTCGTGTAACGTACATTCTTTTCTAGCTTGTGTATGCATCAGGAGATTACAGAGTGAGCATCAAATAGATGGACATTGATCTGGCCACAGGCTTTAAAAGCTTCTGGACAAAATGGGAAAAATCCTATAACTGAATCATTGTTAAAGACTAGATTTTAAAAAGTGCTCAGGTACTGACTTTGCCAAGCATTTTTTTAGTGTAAAGATTATTGAAAAGGGGGTTGATTCATGTGAAACTATTGCTCCCTTTTTAAAAAGCCTAGATTGAATTTATTGCTAACCTTAAAGAGCTGTCCTTACAGCACCAGAGAGAACGAGTTTGGTTGTTCTAGTATATCTTTCTATTACTGCAGGACCACTATCTGTAGCATACTGGGGTACTCTGAGCCAGTTTTGTGTTTGTGTGTGTATATATATATATATTTTAAATACAGCTTCTCCTTTAGTAAATATACTTCCTAGATAAATATACCCATAATATTTTATGAATTACATGAAAAACAAAACCTAATAGAGTAGAAAGCATGAGTACTATATAGAATCCAGTACTGGATGTCACTGTGATTAATGATCAGTAGTTTGGTTTACCTTTATTTTGTCGGGTCACTGAAAGAAAACTTTTGTTAGACAGGTCTCAGTCATGCTCTTGCTAATCGTGTTGCTACTCCCACACGTACATGTTCTTTGACTTTCTGATATAATTCCTCTAAATTATATAGACTGCAAACGTCTGCTTTACATATGCCAAAATTAATTGCTTCAAACTGAAGGTACTTGAGTAGCATCATTTCCCTTTAGGATCTGTGTTCAGAGTGATAGAACCCATTCTTTAGCTGGTAGTTAACCTCTATTTTCTTTTGCATATTTTTATTTTGTATTTTTTGCTTCATTTATTTATAATGTAAGCATTAGTTAATATTGTGACATTGCATTGGGGAAAAATCCTTTGTGGTCATGGATGTAGTACAGTGAAACAGAAAACTAGATTCCAGTGAGGCTGACAGAAAACCAGGGTGTTAGCAGTTGGCTGGATAAAGAAAGAGGAGGAAGGAGTAAATTCTGTTTTGTGCTAATGCTTTTCCATAAAAAGGCATACTCACTGTCCTTGAAGAAGAATTTAAAAAAATCAAAAGACCAACTGAAAATTATTTAAAGTTATTATGGTAACTGTTATTTAAAGTTATTATGATTAGATCTCTGATTTTACACCTTTGCTTCTTGTGCTTTTGTCTTGCTTCTTAGAACAGATGTAGTAGCTAACTGGAATAAGAAAGCTTTTTTTTTTTTTTTTTTTAATTACCTTATACCTTGTCCTATAGCTACTGCCCCCTTGATTTTTGATTTTCTGTGGTGTGAAACTGCTTCTCTTTTTTTTTTTTTTTTTTTTTTTGAGAAAAGGAGATTATTTTGGGGTGAGGGGCTTGTACTATTCTTTGTACTATTAAAAGTTCCTTTTTTTAAAAAAATTAATTGAGAA